>JARYHS010010249.1:0-22001 GCA_031002005.1 Vandiemenella viatica
AACTCTTTATCCTACGAACTTGTAATTTTCGGCGAAGTTCGATTACTTATCTAAAACCTCATATTTGGTGGTGGTATTTTTCCGTTGGGTGAGATAACTGCATCTTAACTATTACAATAAAGTCACTTTGTGTGAAGTTGCATATAAACTGTTGAACTGTTCTTTTTATTTAGTGAACCCAACGCTCGAAATTTACCTAAACCTGGCGACCGCGGCATAAGAACCTTTTTTTTTATCTGTTTTAATGAACTTATTTGTGTTTCTAAGAAAGTGACTTGGGCTCCAAATCAGTATTCAAAATTTAGCCCAACATAAAGTTTTTGTACCCTTGCAAGTGGTTCAACGTTTTTACAGCACTAAAGTTTATCGATATTTTTTTAAACTGTGAAATGCTAAGAGAAGCTTACTTACTGAATGTATTACGGCAATTAATTTTGTAGCAATTGTTCAGCTATTAAATTGTGGACATAACCTCGAATTTCATCTGATGATATCTCTGGTCGCTGTTAATTTGCGAGCGACGGCTGCTGCGCGACGTCACCGTTCTACAACCAATAGTTATCGAGGTGAGTGGTAGGTTGCGTCCATGGTTATTCAATTTGAGGTCGAGTATAAACTACGCCAGTGGAAAATTCTACATTGGAGATGAATTGTTTCGGCAGTACACCACTGAAATGCCTGGAATGCGTTCGATTTGGAACCATGCAGTTTTGTTCCAAAATTTAAGGCACAATTAAATTAAGTCAGTATTTATTTTTAACCAAATTACTTATTTCCCTCCATCAAATGTATTCCAAGGTGTAAGAACGGAGACTTTCCCGGCGTATGCTTGAAATAAAGTCTTCAAGGGTGTACCGCCGGATAGTCTTTTGAAAACACGATATTTCGACGACTAGATCCGACGTCTTCATCAGGTAACGAGACATCTGCACAGGTCGTCTGACCGTCGGATACCGTCAGTATCGTGTTTTCAAAACACTATCCGGCGGTACACCCGTGAAGACTTCATTTCGTATCTCAAGGTGTTTTATTTAGGGACATTTCGATCATCGCACCAACAAACCGGTTTTGATTGTTTGATAAAGTTTGTATTGTTCGTTCTAATGCCTACAAAAAAATTTTTTTTATGTGCCATCGTACCTCAAACGATCAATTTACAATGCTGAAGAACTTTATCCATCACACAGTTATTCCATAGGTTGCATGTTGATTTGCATTTTCTGTAGCTACTTGAATGCTGTATGAGCTGTTTTGAACGCCTTCCAATAACGTAGCTGCAGTTCCTGATGAAGCAAGTGTAAGTGCAATTTCATTCTACGAGCGAATAGTTGCCAAAATTAATGAATTTTTCAGTTCCACCGGAAACGTCCAAAAGAAAATCGCTCTAGTTCCTTCATTCACAACTTTCATGAGCATATTTTTTTTTACCGGTAAAAAGTGGGACATTCTTTCGAGCTGATTCTCTCAGTGTATCACAATAATATTGTTTTCGCGTTTCAACTCTTGATTAAATGTGTCGTGCATCGGTCGATTTGGCGTTGTCATGACTAGTTATAGAGGTAATATCTTTTTGATATCATCAAGCACTTTTCCTAGATAATATCAATGGAATAGAAATAAACGAACTACATTTGTTGGACAGATCGCGAAACAACACAATACTAAAAAACAAGATAATTTTATTTCACTTTAGGCTGGAATGCATTTTCCAGATTTTTCTCCAGATCTTCCAGTTATTTTTTTTTTTCAATAGAAATAGTTAATTGAGCTATTTCCCATCACGGGGGCATAAGGAACAAAACAAAAAACAATTAATCATACTCATCGTTCGAATCATTAGTTATGGCCTTGAGTTAGTACAAAAATCCAATAAAAAAAGCATTTTTAGTTTTCGTGAATATTATTACAATTTTCCGAGCAGCTTCACAAATTTTTTCCCTAAAAAACATTATTTGAACTATTAAAAACATTTTTTAAAAATAGTTAAATTAGTTCAGAGAAAAAAGCACTTTAAGTTTTCCCTAATTTTCTCAGCAACTTACTCGGACTATTATGAACATTTCTTTAAAAATAGACAAAAAGTACTTTAATTTTTTCGCGAATTTTCCAATTTATGTGTCAACTTTTCTAACTTTTTTCGCTCTTACCCTTTTCGTACTATTATGAATAAGTAAAAAAATTAGAAATTCTGTCCATAAAAATGCATTTTCAGTTTTTTCCGAATATTTCACTTTTCTGGTAAACCTCCCATTTTTCCTTCCCTGAATTCCTTATTCCTACTATTACCAACATTTAAAAAAAATAACAATATTGGTCCATAGAAAAAATGCTTCCAGTTGTTCCAAAATTTTATAGTTTTCTGGGCAACTTATAGATCTTTTTTTTTTTTATCTAAAACCCTTTTTCGGACTATTATTAACATTTAAAAAAATAACGAAATCGGTCCATAAAAAGCACTTTCAGTTTTTCACGAATTTTTAATTTTCTTGATAACTTTTCCCATTTTTCCTTCTCTAAAACCCTTGTTCGGACTATCACGAACATTTTTCTTAAAAAACAAAATCAGTCCAGTAGGAGGAGACTGTCTTTCCTGGAACAAAAGATCTTAAGCCGGCCCCGGAAGAGACTCCACTCGTCCGCGTGACGTCACAGTTGGATGGCGGGAAATTCTAATGGACCAATGGCGGCCAAGGTCGTATGACGTCACACGTTAGTTCCTCAACCAGCCGCACAGATGGCGACACCGGTCGGGCTTGCGCATATGTTAGTTCCCCGACCGCCCGCCCAGATGGCACCATCTCCCAAGGGCTTAATATCTTTGGGCGCAGATATTCCACACCCTTACGAGAGAAAGCTAGCGGGGGAATTCCGCCGCCCGGGGCGTGTTTACACAGGTGTGCACTCGTTGCGACAGGTTTCGACTTGCTCAGCCAAGGCATCGGGCGTTTTGGCCTTGCATAACATAGTATCCCGGTTTCCGATAGATGGCAGGGTATGGCTTGATACGTGGTTGTGGAAATATTTCCAGGCATAGGTGCATAGTATCCCGTTTCCCGTTAGATGACGCGGCATGCTTCATTTCTCCAGCTTTTAAGAGAAATATTTCAGGTATTCCTGCCTCGTGTCTGTCTGCTATATCTATGTGACAAGTATTTCGAAACCATGGAGTTAGTTCCGTTTACCCAGCGACAAGCGAAAGCTCTGTACACAGCAAGATGCAAATATTTCAGCACAGTAAAATATTTTCTTCTGTTCTGTGTCGTGAAATATACTTAATCGTAAATCGTTGCGATTTTTTTTTACTAAAAAATAAAAAAAAGTCCACATCAACGGATATTACGTGAACAGACATCGGTAGCGTTGGGGCTAGAGTGCCGAAGGTCGCCGGTTCGAGTCCGGCCGCGGTGTTTTTATTGAAAAAGCCATTCCAACTCGTCAATTTCAAAACGAAAATCAAAATTTTAGTTTCCATACCTAGAGAGTATGGCGCCAGCCTGCTATGAATAAAAAATAAGTCGAAAAGCATAAATTTTTCCTTTTAACGTTCGATATGAAAAAAAAAAAGTCATAAACTCCAGATATAAACCGAGGAAGAATTCTATGTGTACCTGATTTCATGAAATTATTTAGCGTTCTTGCCTCGCATTCGGGGAATCCCCCTTCCGGGCATCCAGATTTGGGTTTTCCATGGTTTCCCCCAGGTGAATGCCGGGATGCTACCTTCAAAAGGCCATGACCGAATTCATTCCCATTCCCGTCTCTAAAGACCACATTGTTAGAGATACATTAAAAAAAAAATTCGACTGCCGAGGTGCAAATTATCCTGGTTTCCGAAAGATGGCGTGGCACACATCATTTCACCAAGCTTTTACGAGAAATATTTCAGGTATTCCTGCCTGCTGTCTGTCTGCTATTATCGGTATATCAATGTGACAAGTATTTCGAAACTATGGAGTTATTCTCGGCGTTCCGTTTGCCCAGGTTGCGAAACTCTGTACACAGTAAGGTGCAAATATTTCAGCACAGTAAAATATTTTCTTCGGTTTTGTGTCGTGAAATATACTTGCGTTTGATTAAGCGTGAACCATTACTATTTTTTACTAAAAACAAAAGAAGTCCACATTAGCGTATATTACCTACAAAACATTTCTGTTCCCATGTCTCCTTGTTATTACAGAGCAAAGCACATACTATTAATCAGTCACATTGCTATACAGTACAGCAATATTTCATATATGTTATTCCCCCCAAACTTAGTGGCCAAGAATTAAAGAATATTTCACACATCTCCAATGACACCTGATAAAGTGAAGTTACAGTGAGTTTATTCCTTGACAGCCTTTTCAGTCCCTGGCTTTACCCTATAATGTCTGATCATAGTCCTCTATCCCCCCCCTTTTTTTCTATATAGTGTTCCTAATTAAAAATTCATTCATATACCGAAAACATACTTTTGCACATCATATCGGATTCGTTATGAACCAATTTAATAGCTAACAGCATTAATGATAGCTCACGAATTTTGGCTAGATACATTTTCATAGAAGATCCCCACACATCGACAAGTATCCAAAACGTCACCATAGGTTCTATTACGCCTAAGATAGTGCTCACACCTGAACTGTCGTAAATTGTTAGGTCAAAGTGGGTGTTTAGATATTTTATCCACTCAGGCCTCATCACCTAAAGTCTAGTGCGAGATTGTGGTCATGGTCAACTTAGGCTCCATACACCACTCAGAATTATTCCACCAATATCCATTCTAACAGCATTATACGCCACCTACAGCCCCTCAACACTCTTCCTATCTTCCAATGACATCCATACTACACCACACAAGCAATGGTCTGACTGTGGATTTGTACCCAAGTCCTTCGCTTCTCTGGTACATCACCCCTCTCTGTTAAATGATTTTTATGTAGTGAGAATCAAAATTCACCAGTACAGCACATTATTTCTCTAATCTCTGCTGTCACTGGTATAAAAAAAATATTTCATCACACTCGTAATTTTTTGCCAACAAGCTCAAACCTATATTGTCTGTCTATCCAGACCAATCTATGTATCAATTCTGTAATGTTTTCGTAAGCAATCACAAATTGAGTGCCCTTAGCAATCCCTTGTGACACATCAGTGATTGACTAGAAACAGAGAGATATACGCTGTGCCATGTACTTACCCACCTTTAACTGTATTTTACAGCACAGCAAGTATGTTCCAGGAACGAAACATCGTTTGTTAATCTTACTAATTTCACCCCTGCCCTTTGTGATAAAAATCGAGTCGCCAATATCCATTCTAACAGCATTATACACCACATACAGCCCCTGACACTCTTCCAATCTCCCAATGACATCCAGTCCAGTTCCTTTATTAAGGCACTTGTTGAATATTTTCCACTAATAAATCTAGCTGCTATATTTTGCACCTTGCATTTGATGTACAAAAAATGTGGTCTCCATACTACACTTATATATACAAGAAATGGTCTGACTGTGGGTTTGTACCCAAGTCCTTCGCTTCTCTGGTACATCCCCTCATCACCCTCTCTGTTAAATGATTTTTATGTAGTGAAAAACGTGAGAAACACAATTCGTATGCCAACACAAACGGCAGTAAACTGTAAAGAGTACAGTGAAATGGGAGATTGCCTAAGCCCTGAAGCAATGGTTAGAAGCACACGTTGATGGTGAGCATAATTCTATAACCATATATTTTAGACTCAAATTAACAGAGGAAGTAGACACACGCACACACTTGTACATGCATACAGCGAGGTCGGCAGAACTAACAGCAAGCATCATGGAAACGATGAAGTGGGGCAGAATTGTCGTTACCACTGATTAACTGGGCAGAACTATCGTTAAAAAAATCATCAGACAGACGAGTTTAAGTCAGGTATCACAATACTTACACTTACATGCACAAAGAGAGACGCAGATATACATGTACAAGTCTACAGAAAGTTCAGGACAACTACCTGCACCAATCATGGAAACAAAAAAGTGGTGTAGTACTTTCTTGCCCCCATGACTGGCTGAAAAACAGAACTCTCCTTACATATCATCTGCCTGGCGAGATAGAGGGTGTGCAAAAGATGGCATGTTTTCACCATACACCTAAGTATTTACATCATAAATAGTGTTCATCACACACAATTGATTACATTTGCCATCAATACGTTTCTCCCACACTGCAACCCTATCTGCCATTCATTAAGAGTGCCCCAGGTACCATGAGTTACAATAGACATTTGACTATCAGCAGATACCAGAACCCCTCATATTCATACTAGGTCTCAACCACAAATCCATACGTATCCATGCACAAGCTCAAAGAAACAGGAACAGCAAATCATACATCCAGATAAATGAGTTTAAGGAAGGTATCACCATACTTACGCACACAGACACATATATCCATGCCTACAGCGAGCTCAACACAACAACCAGCCCAATCATGGAAAAGAAAAAGTGGGACAGAACCCCCATGGCTCATAACTCGGAAACGATGAAGTGGGGGCAGAATTGTCGTTACAACTGATTAACTGGCCAGAACTATCGTTACAAAAATCATCAGACAGACGAGTTACTTACGCTTACATGCACAAAGAGAGACGCAGATACACATGTCCAAGACTACACAACTACCGGTACCAATCATGGAAACAAAAAAGTGGTGTAGTACTCTCTTGCCTCATGACTGGCTGAAAAACAGAAGTCTCCTTACATATCATCAGCCTGGCGAGATAGAAGGTGTGCAAAAGATGACAAGTTTTCACCATAAACCTAAGTGTTTATACCATAAATAGTGTTCATCGCGCCCCAGTTGATTATATTTACCATCAACACGTCTCTCCCACACCGCAACCCTTTCTACCATTCAGTAAAAAATTGACGCAGGTACCATGAGTTGCAATAGACACTTGGCTATCAGATCTCACCCACAAATCCATATATCTCAATACACTAGCACAAACAAGCATAAGTGGAGGGACAGCAAAATCATTCGTCCAGAAAGAAGGTATCACCATATTTACGCATACAGACACAGAGAGAGACGCACAAACACTCACATTTCCATGCCTTCAGCGAGCTAGACACAACAACCAGCCCCAATCATGGCGACGAAAAAGTGGGGTAGAACCCCCCATGGCTCATAACTGACCAAAAAATCATCAGTAACATAATATGTTCCAGGCACCATACTCTTCACATCAATATCATCTCATTTATTTCACACTACAGACCTCACTACCATCCAGTATCATGTGTGCTAGGTACAAAACTGTTCACATCAGCACCAACACGTCTATCCCACACCTAAGCCTTTACTGCCATTCAGTAACATTTACCCCAGGTACCACGAGTAGCAGTAGACATCTGGTCATCAGACAGATATCATAACTCCCATATTCATACTAGGTCTCAACCAAAAATCTGTACGTCACCTCACACAAGCAAGGTATCACCACATTTACGAAAAAAACACACAGAGATAGAGACGCATACACACGTTCATTTCCAGGCCTACAGCGATCTCGACTCAACAACTAGCCCAATCATGGCAACGAAAAAGTGGAACAGAACACCCATGACTGGCCAAAAATCATAGAAAGACACACATAAACACATACATACACACTAACATGTCAATGCATTCAAACAGTTCCATTCATCACCACACATAACTGGAGGAAAAACTGAAGAGTTACAGGATGTGTGAAGTTTGAAATCACAGCCACATCTCTCCCACACCGCAACCCTTTCTGTCATTTAGTAACATGTGACCCAGGTACCATGAGTTACAATAGACACTTGTCTATCAGACAGATATCATAACCTCCATATTCATACTAGGTCTCACCCACAAACCCATACGTCTCCACACAAGCACAAACATATGGGAGGAACAGCAATTCATACGTCCAGATAAATGAGTTTAAGGAAGGTATCACCATACTTACGCACACAGACACATATATCCATGCCTACAGCGAGCTCAACACAACAACGAGCCCAATCATGGAAAAGAAAAAGTGGGACAGAACCCCCATGGCTCAAGACTGACGAAAAAAATCATCATTAACATGTGTTCCAAGTAACAAACTCCTCACATCAAAATCATATCATTTAACTCACACTACAGACCTCTCTGCCATTCAGTATCGTTGGTAATATGTACAAATCTGTTCACATGATCAGCACCACCTCTATCCCACGCCACAAGCCTTTTCTGCTATTCAGTAATATTTGCCCCACGTACCACGAGTATCAGTAGTCACATGGTCATCAGACAAATATCATAACTCCCATACTCATACTAGACCTCACACACAAACATAACTGACCAAAAAACCATCAGACAGACGTTAGAGTGTGTGCAAAGGATGACATGTTTTTGCCATACACCTCAGTACTTATCACATTATCAATTAATTACATCAACACATAGGTAGCCAGTCATTGTGAAATCTCAAAGTCTAATATAATCCTATCGTGATAGACACACAGCCACATAGAAAGACACACACTCACATGTCCATGCATACACACAGATGACTGAACACCCTAGGTCGAGACTGAATAGTTACAGGATGTGCGAAATATTTCATTTCTTTGCCACAAACCTCGGTGCTCATCATACCCAAATGATTACATCTACATAGGTGGCCACTGATGGAAACATCTCAAGTAGACTCCTACCACCATAATTACACACATAACCACACAGGAACAAGTACACACACATATGTCCATGCATATACCACAATTTCATAAGTTACCACATACATACAAGTAACTGCAGGAAAGGGACCCGACACACGACGTCCACACTAAGGTGTTACATGATAGGCAGATGATAGCATGTCTTTACAATACATCTCAGTGCTCACCACACATACTTGATTTTTAATGTGCCATCAGTATAGCTGGTGGCTGGAACTAAGCTCTTGGCAATGTTTTGGCCAAAGGTCATTTGTTAATAGCAGCTCATCAAAGACAAATTTTGGGTGAACCTGCCCGGGCGGGCGCGGCGGGAGGTGGCCACCCTTCCCCACTGCGGACCGAAATACCGCAATTCGCCGGTCTAAAAGCGCGGACCGCGTTGGTTTACCGGAGTTTCCCGACCCGGACCTATTACCGGTAACCGCATTTTTAGGACCGGACTGAAGACCGGAGTTTCCCTACCGGGACCTATTACCGGTAACCGCATTTTTAGGACCGGACTGAAGACCGGAATTTCATTGCGCTAGTAAGCGGTTATATGCGCCGGTATACCGACCTACATGATGTACGCGTCCGCTGTGAGGAAGGGTGGCCACCTCCCGCCGCGCCCGCCCGGGCAGGTTCACCCAAAATTTGTCTTTGATGAGCTGCTATTAACAAATGACCTTTGGCCAAAACATTGCCAAGAGCTTAGTTCCAGCCACCAGCTATACTGATGGCACATTAAAAATCAAGTATGTGTGGTGAGCACTGAGATGTATTGTAAAGACATGCTATCATCTGCCTATCATGTAACACCTTAGTGTGGACGTCGTGTGTCGGGTCCCTTTCCTGCAGTTACTTGTATGTATGTGGTAACTTATGAAATTGTGGTATATGCATGGACATATGTGTGTGTACTTGTTCCTGTGTGGTTATGTGTGTAATTATGGTGGTAGGAGTCTACTTGAGATGTTTCCATCAGTGGCCACCTATGTAGATGTAATCATTTGGGTATGATGAGCACCGAGGTTTGTGGCAAAGAAATGAAATATTTCGCACATCCTGTAACTATTCAGTCTCGACCTAGGGTGTTCAGTCATCTGTGTGTATGCATGGACATGTGAGTGTGTGTCTTTCTATGTGGCTGTGTGTCTATCACGATAGGATTATATTAGACTTTGAGATTTCACAATGACTGGCTACCTATGTGTTGATGTAATTAATTGATAATGTGATAAGTACTGAGGTGTATGGCAAAAACATGTCATCCTTTGCACACACTCTAACGTCTGTCTGATGGTTTTTTGGTCAGTTATGTTTGTGTGTGAGGTCTAGTATGAGTATGGGAGTTATGATATTTGTCTGATGACCATGTGACTACTGATACTCGTGGTACGTGGGGCAAATATTACTGAATAGCAGAAAAGGCTTGTGGCGTGGGATAGAGGTGGTGCTGATCATGTGAACAGATTTGTACATATTACCAACGATACTGAATGGCAGAGAGGTCTGTAGTGTGAGTTAAATGATATGATTTTGATGTGAGGAGTTTGTTACTTGGAACACATGTTAATGATGATTTTTTTCGTCAGTCTTGAGCCATGGGGGTTCTGTCCCACTTTTTCTTTTCCATGATTGGGCTCGTTGTTGTGTTGAGCTCGCTGTAGGCATGGATATATGTGTCTGTGTGCGTAAGTATGGTGATACCTTCCTTAAACTCATTTATCTGGACGTATGAATTGCTGTTCCTCCCATATGTTTGTGCTTGTGTGGAGACGTATGGGTTTGTGGGTGAGACCTAGTATGAATATGGAGGTTATGATATCTGTCTGATAGACAAGTGTCTATTGTAACTCATGGTACCTGGGTCACATGTTACTAAATGACAGAAAGGGTTGCGGTGTGGGAGAGATGTGGCTGTGATTTCAAACTTCACACATCCTGTAACTCTTCAGTTTTTCCTCCAGTTATGTGTGGTGATGAATGGAACTGTTTGAATGCATTGACATGTTAGTGTGTATGTATGTGTTTATGTGTGTCTTTCTATGATTTTTGGCCAGTCATGGGTGTTCTGTTCCACTTTTTCGTTGCCATGATTGGGCTAGTTGTTGAGTCGAGATCGCTGTAGGCCTGGAAATGAACGTGTGTATGCGTCTCTATCTCTGTGTGTTTTTTTCGTAAATGTGGTGATACCTTGCTTGTGTGAGGTGACGTACAGATTTTTGGTTGAGACCTAGTATGAATATGGGAGTTATGATATCTGTCTGATGACCAGATGTCTACTGCTACTCGTGGTACCTGGGGTAAATGTTACTGAATGGCAGTAAAGGCTTAGGTGTGGGATAGACGTGTTGGTGCTGATGTGAACAGTTTTGTACCTAGCACACATGATACTGGATGGTAGTGAGGTCTGTAGTGTGAAATAAATGAGATGATATTGATGTGAAGAGTATGGTGCCTGGAACATATTATGTTACTGATGATTTTTTGGTCAGTTATGAGCCATGGGGGGTTCTACCCCACTTTTTCGTCGCCATGATTGGGGGCTGGTTGTTGTGTCTAGCTCGCTGAAGGCATGGAAATGTGAGTGTTTGTGCGTCTCTCTCTGTGTCTGTATGCGTAAATATGGTGATAACCTTCTTTCTGGACGAATGATTTTGCTGTCCCTCCACTTATGCTTGTTTGTGCTAGTGTATTGAGATATATGGATTTGTGGGTGAGATCTGATAGCCAAGTGTCTATTGCAACTCATGGTACCTGCGTCAATTTTTTACTGAATGGTAGAAAGGGTTGCGGTGTGGGAGAGACGTGTTGATGGTAAATATAATCAACTGGGGCGCGATGAACACTATTTATGGTATAAACACTTAGGTTTATGGTGAAAACTTGTCATCTTTTGCACACCTTCTATCTCGCCAGGCTGATGATATGTAAGGAGACTTCTGTTTTTCAGCCAGTCATGAGGCAAGAGAGTACTACACCACTTTTTTGTTTCCATGATTGGTACCGGTAGTTGTGTAGTCTTGGACATGTGTATCTGCGTCTCTCTTTGTGCATGTAAGCGTAAGTAACTCGTCTGTCTGATGATTTTTGTAACGATAGTTCTGGCCAGTTAATCAGTTGTAACGACAATTCTGCCCCCACTTCATCGTTTCCGAGTTATGAGCCATGGGGGTTCTGTCCCACTTTTTCTTTTCCATGATTGGGCTGGTTGTTGTGTTGAGCTCGCTGTAGGCATGGATATATGTGTCTGTGTGCGTAAGTATGGTGATACCTTCCTTAAACTCATTTATCTGGATGTATGATTTGCTGTTCCTGTTTCTTTGAGCTTGTGCATGGATACGTATGGATTTGTGGTTGAGACCTAGTATGAATATGAGGGGTTCTGGTATCTGCTGATAGTCAAATGTCTATTGTAACTCATGGTACCTGGGGCACTCTTAATGAATGGCAGATAGGGTTGCAGTGTGGGAGAAACGTATTGATGGCAAATGTAATCAATTGTGTGTGATGAACACTATTTATGATGTAAATACTTAGGTGTATGGTGAAAACATGCCATCTTTTGCACACCCTCTATCTCGCCAGGCAGATGATATGTAAGGAGAGTTCTGTTTTTCAGCCAGTCATGGGGGCAAGAAAGTACTACACCACTTTTTTTGTTTCCATGATTGGTGCAGGTAGTTGTCCTGAACTTTCTGTAGACTTGTACATGTATATCTGCGTCTCTCTTTGTGCATGTAAGTGTAAGTATTGTGATACCTGACTTAAACTCGTCTGTCTGATGATTTTTTTAACGATAGTTCTGCCCAGTTAATCAGTGGTAACGACAATTCTGCCCCACTTCATCGTTTCCATGATGCTTGCTGTTAGTTCTGCCGACCTCGCTGTATGCATGTACAAGTGTGTGCGTGTGTCTACTTCCTCTGTTAATTTGAGTCTAAAATATATGGTTATAGAATTATGCTCACCATCAACGTGTGCTTCTAACCATTGCTTCAGGGCTTAGGCAATCTCCCATTTCACTGTACTCTTTACAGTTTACTGCCGTTTGTGTTGGCATACGAATTGTGTTTCTCACGTTTTTCACTACATAAAAATCATTTAACAGAGAGGGTGATGAGGGGATGTACCAGAGAAGCGAAGGACTTGGGTACAAACCCACAGTCAGACCATTTCTTGTATATATAAGTGTAGTATGGAGACCACATTTTTTGTACATCAAATGCAAGGTGCAAAATATAGCAGCTAGATTTATTAGTGGAAAATATTCAACAAGTGCCTTAATAAAGGAACTGGACTGGATGTCATTGGGAGATTGGAAGAGTGTCAGGGGCTGTATGTGGTGTATAATGCTGTTAGAATGGATATTGGCGACTCGATTTTTATCACAAAGGGCAGGGGTGAAATTAGTAAGATTAACAAACGATGTTTCGTTCCTGGAACATACTTGCTGTGCTGTAAAATACAGTTAAAGGTGGGTAAGTACATGGCACAGCGTATATCTCTCTGTTTCTAGTCAATCACTGATGTGTCACAAGGGATTGCTAAGGGCACTCAATTTGTGATTGCTTACGAAAACATTACAGAATTGATACATAGATTGGTCTGGATAGACAGACAATATAGGTTTGAGCTTGTTGGCAAAAAATTACGAGTGTGATGAAATATTTTTTTTATACCAGTGACAGCAGAGATTAGAGAAATAATGTGCTGTACTGGTGAATTTTGATTCTCACTACATAAAAATCATTTAACAGAGAGGGGTGATGTACCAGAGAAGCGAAGGACTTGGGTACAAATCCACAGTCAGACCATTGCTTGTGTGGTGTAGTATGGATGTCATTGGAAGATAGGAAGAGTGTTGAGGGGCTGTAGGTGGCGTATAATGCTGTTAGAATGGATATTGGTGGAATAATTCTGAGTGGTGTATGGAGCCTAAGTTGACCATGACCACAATCTCGCACTAGACTTTAGGTGATGAGGCCTGAGTGGATAAAATATCTAAACACCCACTTTGACCTAACAATTTACGACAGTTCAGGTGTGAGCACTATCTTAGGCGTAATAGAACCTATGGTGACGTTTTGGATACTTGTCGATGTGTGGGGATCTTCTATGAAAATGTATCTAGCCAAAATTCGTGAGCTATCATTAATGCTGTTAGCTATTAAATTGGTTCATAACGAATCCGATATGATGTGCAAAAGTATGTTTTCGGTATATGAATGAATTTTTAATTAGGAACACTATATAGAAAAAAAGGGGGGGGGATAGAGGACTATGATCAGACATTATAGGGTAAAGCCAGGGACTGAAAAGGCTGTCAAGGAATAAACTCACTGTAACTTCACTTTATCAGGTGTCATTGGAGATGTGTGAAATATTCTTTAATTCTTGGCCACTAAGTTTGGGGGGAATAACATATATGAAATATTGCTGTACTGTATAGCAATGTGACTGATTAATAGTATGTGCTTTGCTCTGTAATAACAAGGAGACATGGGAACAGAAATGTTTTGTAGGTAATATACGCTAATGTGGACTTCTTTTGTTTTTAGTAAAAAATAGTAATGGTTCACGCTTAATCAAACGCAAGTATATTTCACGACACAAAACCGAAGAAAATATTTTACTGTGCTGAAATATTTGCACCTTACTGTGTACAGAGTTTCGCAACCTGGGCAAACGGAACGCCGAGAATAACTCCATAGTTTCGAAATACTTGTCACATTGATATACCGATAATAGCAGACAGACAGCAGGCAGGAATACCTGAAATATTTCTCGTAAAAGCTTGGTGAAATGATGTGTGCCACGCCATCTTTCGGAAACCAGGATAATTTGCACCTCGGCAGTCGAATTTTTTTTTTTAATGTATCTCTAACAATGTGGTCTTTAGAGACGGGAATGGGAATGAATTCGGTCATGGCCTTTTGAAGGTAGCATCCCGGCATTCACCTGGGGGAAACCATGGAAAACCCAAATCTGGATGCCCGGAAGGGGGATTCCCCGAATGCGAGGCAAGAACGCTAAATAATTTCATGAAATCAGGTACACATAGAATTCTTCCTCGGTTTTATATCTGGAGTTTATGACTTTTTTTTTTTCATATCGAACGTTAAAAGGAAAAATTTATCACCCACTTCTTTAGCTAGCTTGACATCTGTATCAAACAGTATACATCTGAGAGGAAGTGGATTCGTGACCATCATACTCGATTAATGGATGAACTAATCGTCCATTGTCTACTTAAACCAATGGCTCCATTTTACTTTAACGTCTCTCTAACAACGTGGTCTTTAGAGACGGGAAAGGAATTCGGTCATGGCCTTTTGAAGGTAGCATCCCCGGCATTCACTTGGAGTGATTTTGGGAAACCATGGATGCCCGGAACCTCCGTCCTCCCGAATGCGAGGCAAGAACGCTAAATAATTTCATGAAAACAGGTACACATAGAATTTATATCTGGAGTTTATGACGCTTTTTTTCCCGTTAAAAGGAAACATTTATGCTTTTTTTATTCAAGGCAGGCTGGTGCCATACACTCTAGGTATGGAAACTAAAATTTTGATTTTCGTTTTGAAATTGACGAGTTGGAACGGCTTTTTCAATAAAAACACCGCGGCCGGACTCGAACCGGCGACCGAACGCCACCTACCAGTGAGCCAAAGAACTAACGGGAGCTGCCATCTAGCCGCCGATAAATGAACTAACGGTCCAGCGCCCCCAGGAGATGGTGCCATCTGTGCGGCTGGTAGAGGAACTAACGGCGGCCATCTTGGTCGCCCAAACGGGGGGCGGCCATCTTGGTCGCCCAAACGGGGGGCGGCCATCTTGTGACGTCACGCAATCCCTGGACGCTGGTTGGCTGTTCCCAGCTTCCCCCTTATCTTCCTACTAACAAATCCAGCTGCTCTTCTTTGCACACCTTACAACTCCTGTATTTGTTAACCAAAATTTGAGTCCCAAATTACACCACCATATTCAACCAATGGTCTGGCAAAAGTTTTGTTACCCAACTCCCTAACTTTTCTGTTACATTCTCTCATCACCATCTCCAGTAAATGAAGGATTTTGTAATCTTTTTCTACAACCTGCCCAATGTGCCCAGTTAAGTTTGCTGTCAAACGTAATGCCAAGATATTTACATTCCAAGCTTTCAAGAAGTAATTCTGTCCCCATCCTATAATCATAATTAACCTTTAGTTTTTTTATCTGTGTACCTTATAAGCTGACCCTTCTTGGCATTTATCTTCATTCCATGCTGACCTACCCATTTATGTATTAAATCCAGGTCACCCTGCAGCTGTTCACAGTCTTCACCTGTTTTGATCCTATTTTATACCATTATATCACTTGCAAAATACCTAGATTCTGACCGTAACCCATCGACACAATCATTCATTAAAATGTTGAACAGCAACGGTCTTACTACACTTCCCTGTTGCACTCCCATATTTACTTCCATCCTCTTTTGATAATGTATTTCCTACTCTAACACTTTGCTTTCTGGCTTTTAAAACTTTATCCAGCAAGTAACGTTTTCATCCAGTGCAATAGATTTCAGTTGATTTAAAACGATTGTATGGCTCACTCTGTCAAATGTCTTAAAAAGATCTACTGCCACTTTATCAACTTGGCCTCCCTTGCCCAGTTCATCTGAAATATCTTGCATATAGCCCACCATCTGAGATTCACATGAATATCCTTGCCTAAAGCCATGTTGTCGATCTGAAAACCAGTTTCTTTCTTCACAGACATTTCTGGTATAGTTGCATATAAATCTCTGCATCATTCTGCCTATCACAGATGTCAAACTAATTGGCCTGTAATTTTCAACAGAACAAGCCAGGTCAACAACACAGGCGGCACTGACGAGTTGCGCTATAAACGCCTAGTGGCAGAAACGAGTACTACACAAGCTCCGTCCACGGCAATGTTATTCCGGTTATTTTTGGATACTTTCTCGTAGGTGGAAAAATTTTTTTTAAAAAAATGAAGATTTCCAAAAATAGGCTCATAATTCGTTATTATATTAGCTGGTAAGAGCTGCATTAAGATCACAACTGAAAATCCTTCAATAGACCTACTTGTTAGTATCAGCAATCGAAGTGATATATCAAAACCCAATATATTTCAAATCACTTCGATCCTTCCAGTTAGTATAAGATTAAGTACATCTGAAAGGCATTAAAGAAATCGTCTTAGAACAAATATTTTACATAATTTTGAATGCACGAAAAAAAAATAAGTGCAGTAAGTCACAGTACACCTAATTTGTTAACAATTGTGCCAATTTTACACAATATGATGAAACCCTACAAGAGACACCAAAATTGTACCTACGCTGACGAAATTAACTGTACACGAAGTGAAGTTCCGTAAAAATTTCTCGAGCACGTAAACTAATAGTTGCGAATTTGCTCCTTATAATGTGTTAGCTGAAAATATTTATAAATACGCTCAGTATCAATAAATTGTTTCTTGCAATGTTCGGGCTGATGCAGAAGACCTCTAAAAACATCACGTGTTTAAAATTTTCTGATTAATAACTATAGCTAGTTACGTCTCATCTCAATATGGAGCAGAAAGTGTTGGAACAACTCGTAAAGAAACGTGTTACATGACGTTTACCTGTTTGTGATACATGCATGGCGGAAATACGATCTGCTGTACTTTTCACCATCAACGGTTAAGCGAGTACGTATGGCGATTTTAATTTTACAGTATCACTAAAATACGAGCATATCAAGCATGCACTTTGTAAGAAAAAACCATACTAGGATATCGGAATCGGGAAGACTATAAAACACTAAAGCTGGATGGCTGGCCCAAAAATCGAATCGAACATCTCCTGTACCTCCCGAATGCCAGGTTCAAGAGTTATATCTTATCCGTCATGCGAGGGTTATTAAAAAAAAAAAAAAAATAATAATAATAATAAGAAGAAGAAATAGTAGTTTCAGCTCAGCTAGAGCGATTTTCTTTATTGCACTTCATTGCATTGTACTCTACAACATGAGAGTAATAATAACATAGTCTAAAATCAGATCGTTTCGAGTCATATCATTATGCAACTAACTTCATTTAATAAAGAGGTTTTTGTATTTTTCTGCTTATCGACTAGAAGGTTCAAAAATTCTTTGTTTCAAATTACCGCTTAATTTTCTGTGTTCACAGAGGTATCAATAAAAATGTTTTATATCAGACAGTTACAAAACATTCAGATTAATATTAAAAAAGGCATGTACATATTATACAGAGGATATGATTTAGTAGAATTAGTGAAAATGGACAATGGATCTAACACAAAGCGGCATTAAATAAATGCGGAAACTAATAATTTCCTCGCGTCATGTAAGAATTTAATTATAGACACCGCGAATGTACGAAAATTCCTAAATATTGATGCCAATTCATGTATTTGTGTCAAAATTTTGTCTGCTCTGTAGATGAGTCATTTTAAACTTGTCTACACTTTCGACACAGCATTTCATGGCTCTGTCGTTTATGAACTTACTCTCGCACCCAGCCCATGCAAAGAACTCAAATACCAAATGAATAACGAAGAGGCTCAAGGACGTAATGCGGAGATGCCGTGGCATGATATTATGTTCTTACTTCTAGCTTCAGCAAGTCACATTGAAACGCTTTGAACAAAATAGTGAAGGTTGTTTTAAGAGAAAGTAACTCTGTTTGATCTATCCGTTCACTGCATGAAATCCTGATGTTAAAGGTATAGCACTGGTGCTGGTGATATAAAAAAGAAGTAGTGATAAAATCTTCAATGCATAAAGAAGCGTAATCAATGTTCTTTTCTTAAGTTCTCTGAAAGCTCATATAACGCGAAGTATGTACGTTACCGAAGAGAGATTTATTATTGAACTAATTAAACATTAAATACATTTTCAGGACACTATACTATCATAAGAATGTGCATAAAATGAATTGCAAAATGAATAATGATAACAAAATTTCTAAACTTTAATTTTACGAGGCGATGTAGAGGAGGAATTGTATGAGAAGCTTAACAGTTTTCTTAAACCTTCAAGAGTGTTGGGTATCACCTTAGCAGCGAGAAATGAGCAGTCGGCTGACCTTCAAGTGACGTGGAGAATGCTAAATGGGAGAGGCGTCATTAGTGAGCTGGAGCTGTACGCAGCAGGCAGAGACGAGCAGCTGAGCATGGTGAGCTAAGCATTTACTTCCACGACCACTTTCTTGAGAATAACTTCACTGATATCATCCGATATTTTTGTCAAACCTCATTAAGTAACTGTTCTGTGCGAGTAACAGCAATGTGGATCAGCAGGACATAATACAACATCTTCCTCGTTTGTATCCTATATATTTGTGATGGACATGGCTGTTTCGTGTGGCTATTATCGAGCATACAGAATTCGATTACCAAGATTATAAGCATAACACGAAGCAGTAACGACAGCCGATTCTTCTATTTTCTTCTTCTGCTAAGAATGATTTAGTTCAGGTGATAATGATATATTTCTGTTTGTAACACTGACACCTGAACAGAAATGTCATCAGCTCTACGTTATCTGAGAATGTCTTCTTGCATTTCTGTGTTCAGTAATACGATAGGACTGAAAATGTTTCGGCCTTTCAATTACCATTGCACATACGATACTTTATTCTTAGGAAAACAACAAGTCATGAAGTTTTCATGGTTATCAATATCTAAAAATGTTATAAGTTTTTATGATACGCTGTATACTTATGGTTCACTTTAGCGTAGAATAATGAAACTTGGAAGAAACATTCAAACCGTAGTGGCGATAGTTGATATCAGTTTCACTCTAACGTCTATCTCTCTCAACGGTATGAACTACAAATATAGATAGGAAAATAGTTTCTCGCTATAAAGATTTAGGGAATGTTGCATGTGATTTTATATCTCTGAACGAGACTCCTGTGTTAAACATGATGCTCGTCATCAGCAGAATAAACCCAGGTAATGATAGGAAGTAATTCAAGTGCTCAGTTCCTCAGAGGTAGTGAGGACATTTCTAAGAATAAGTACAAGAAGTTAACTGTATTTGTTGTTAGTCCACTCCATTAAATACAATCACATTTTCTCAAAGCAAAAACTGGTAAATTTTCTTTCATACTATACTTATTTGTATCTGTTTGATAGTATTTACTGAGAAGT
This sequence comes from Vandiemenella viatica, assembly GCA_031002005.1. Taxonomy (NCBI): domain Eukaryota; kingdom Metazoa; phylum Arthropoda; class Insecta; order Orthoptera; family Morabidae; genus Vandiemenella; species Vandiemenella viatica. The sequence continues at coordinate 19,882 of JARYHS010010249.1, forward strand.
CTGTAGTAAGATTATATGTAGAAATAACAACATGGTGTCATACCCGAATCTGGGCATAGACTATTCCTACTGAATTAACCATAAAGGATAAGTAAACTGGCTCCTTTACTTGAAACACCATTCTGAAACATTTCTATTTCCTTTGCAGATGCGATTGGTGTTGATGTGCGCGACCATGTCGTTGCTATTGACGATTAGCGAGCAACAGGTGTTTGCAGGAGCAGTATGCTTGTTCAAATGTCCCGAAGTGAACCGAACGCAATGCTCCGAGCCGGGTGATGTCATCCGCAGACCACCGGGTTTATGTTCCTGTCCCATCTGCATGAAACTAGGAACAACAGCGGGCCCATAAATTGATGTGCCAACACTAACCGGTCTATAGTTCTTGAAATCGGCTGTCTTAAAGGCACAGCTTCTAAAATCAAGTTTCATTTTTTCAGTTGTAAGATGAATGTTCTGAATTATGTATTAAAAATAACAATTACCCTGAATTATCTTGTTTTTTGTAATTATTAAATTATTTCCTCTGTCAAATTGTTGTACGTAATTATAATTAACTTCAGCGTATATTTTATAGGTAAACATGTTTACTCATTGTTTATGTTTGATGGTTTCGTCCTGTTTAGTTACCTCATTTCTGACAATACATATTAGTAATAACATCACAGTTTTATAAACTATGCGGAATAGCCCTAAAGCTTCTCAGATTGTTTCCTCTGTCTTCAACAAAGAAAGATTACTGAACGATTTCTCATGCCTAACACCATCAGGGGAACACTTATTAATTATTACGTTAGTGACTAATAAAACGATAGTTCATTCGTCTTTCGATTTGTCCAGGCTAATAAAAACATAGCACGAAGTGAATGGAAAATATTTATAGTATTTATTTTTCCTATTCCTGGCGTTTGGTTCCGACTTTTTTTTTCTTTCTTTCTTTTTTAACGAGCATAACATCGTGATAGAGCAAAGCTTGCACGAAAGACTATGACAGTAAAAATTCTGCGATTATTATCGTTATCCCTATCCCTCTCAATATCATGTAAGTCAGTCTGAAAGTTCCAGACTTTTTAAGACGAGGCAAACTAACGTGAATTATGGTAACATGAGAGCTGATAATCCGATCCTCGTACAGTTCAGAGATAAACGCTCTGTTATATTCGATGCGACAAACAAAACAAATTCGGGCAATTGCGAGTCGAGCCTCGTTCAATTAGGGCTGTGGCTTAAACACATATCCTGCATGTGGTAGTTCAGACCTCAGTCACTGAGCACAAACATCAATGCGTCACACGTCTTCAGGTTAATTTAGTGGATTCCACTCCACCGTTCTCCAACGCCGCACCATTTTGCCGCTTGCGCTGATAATTAGACTTGCGCATTATAGTTCGCGAAGAAGAGCGCTCAGTTTAGTTCGCAGCTCCCTCGCGAAAAAGTTCGCTCTTTTAGTTCGTTAGTTCGCGTCTCAAATTCAGAGAAACAGATCGTTCGCTCGCCTTGCTACCGCTACTGCACGCGCTATTTTGTTTGTTATGTCAGTTTTATTAGGACATAATCATTTTTTGTCGTTTCTAAATGGAATTTAATATGACCTTCTTAACAAAAGTTATTGCTTAATAATAGCCCTTTCAAATGACATTAGCAAGATCAGTTGCCGCCCATAAACCAAAGTGCTCATTGTCCTTTGCACAAATGGGTAAACTGAATAACTGTGCTGTTTTTACTATTTACTTTAAATGTATTCGTAGAATATTAATTTTTTAAATGGATTTATTTATTAGTTCATGGAAGAAACATTACTTATAAAAGGCGCTAATGACCCCGCCGTCGACGCCCCCTTAAACCCCAATAACAACACAACATTACTTATAAAATATAAATGCGTTTATTTTGATGAATTAAAATACCCGTTTATAAGTAATCGGCTTTTTTTATTTAAATATAGTTTTGGAAATCATGAACAAAATATAATTCTACTATTGGCTACAAGTTAAGTACTATATGACAGAAACAATATTACCTATATTATTAAGAGAAGTAACAGTAATTCTTCCAATGTGATACCTAACAATTAGACATATAAAAATGACAGTGACCCTTGAATGAGAAAGTGGTAACAA
>JARYHS010010250.1:0-11734 GCA_031002005.1 Vandiemenella viatica
ATAACTGCAGACTAATAGGATCAGACAATTTAATGGGTTCAAAAATCAATAACATTCAATTTCTATAGAGCCTTAAGCTATATTAAAAGTGATTTTAAATGTTACGAATATCCAAACAACCAACTGCTACACTATATAGGCTCCAACAAACTGCAAAGAAGCTGTACAGTATACACAAGAATCAGATGCTCCTCCCCTCCAACATAGATCTTGACACTAGTAACTTAATGCAAGAAACAAACACAATAATTGTACCTCCATTTTTAGACACCATACCAAAATCTAATTTTGTATTTAAATCAGATGACATTTACTGTACAAAATTTGAAAATAGCCACAAACAACTATTATTACAGTTAAAGCACGTATTTAGACGTTTCATACAACAATAATACATACTTCACAGTTATGTTAAAGCTGTAATACATAAGTAAAAAAAAATGATACTTACATTTCTCAGAAGTATATACAAAAGTGCAGCACTTATTCCAGAAAGGGACAGTGCAAGTGCAATAGGAAGAAATGGGACTTTGAAATTCATTCTTTCAGATCGTGGTCAAAGCGCCATTTTAATAACCAAGCCAGTCTACAAGAGGAAAACATTTTTTTTGTTAAAAAAAAATGTTGTTTTAAAGAAAAAAACATTAAAGGAGACATGAAAATAACACATATTTTTAAGCACAATAAATTTTATATTATAGAGTAATTAAAACCACCCATTTCACACCAGCATTAGATCTTCAAAAAGATTTAAAATGCAATCATCTGAAGCAATAGTATTACTGAGAACTTTCTTGTTACTTTCACTGTCTGTGTCTAAATATGTCACAGATTTTCTTCTTTCTGTTTTGTTTGTGCACAATAAAGGAGTATCGCCAGTTTTCTTCACCTTTGCAAAGAAACTTTACTTTTAATGTGAAAAAATTCCCATTCCCATGTTGTAATCAAGATTAAATTTCATTTATCTAAAAGCATACCATACTAGGTGAACAAACTAGTAGACCAAATTATTTTCATTTCAGAAATACTGCATCTATATACTAACAAAAAAAAAAAAAAAAAAAAAAAAAAAAAAAAAAAAAAAAAAAGGATGAAATCTGACACCAACAGAACATAGATAGGAAACTAATGGTTTTAAAGTTGAGGGACAACAAATCTAATTATAGTTTAAATATAATTTCCCCTCCACTTAATTTTTGGAATAAAAAAATTATAATCAGGAGGGTACAAGTCTCCTTACAACTAGATTTCACTTATAACTCTTCATAACAATCATGCCAATATATTTGGTTATTATCACTACCATACAGCTAACCTCATCTCAATTGAGGGATTACGGGCTGAAAGAAAGTAATAACAAAAATAACAGCACCTCTAATTTAGAAGACTTGAATGTATATACACACAAAACATGAATGCAAACCGCCATAAAAACATTAATTCTTAGGCCATTCCCTTCCAATTTACAAAATTTTTCTCAGCACATTTCCAACCATGCTATGAATCCATTAATCATTAGACATAAATTTTTATGTAGCTGGCAGTAATGAGCCTCTCCTAATCCTAATAATGTCAAGATATTCCCCACCAAACTCTGCAGGTACAAATCTAAAAATAAATCTCACAAATACAAATTAACAAACTCTTTAGGGGAAAGAAAAACAAAATAACCACCCAGTGGTCAAAATTGACCAGGCGTTAGGCGTAATTATGCCTGCAATCTCAGTCACAGGCGTAGAAAATAAGCCTAAGCATCAAAATTAAAAATACATTTCAGTATTTCGTTTTAAGTTTGCATGTTCAAGGTTTAATTCTAATAATTATTTTCAATTATAATTCCTGACACATTTTTTTATCTATTCTAGAGTTTAAGATAATACGTTTCTGAAGTTCAGAAGACGTGGCAATAGTGTAGGGGAAGTACCGCGAAGTAAAAGACAATTCTAGTTCGTGCGTTTTTTGTTTAACAAAGGAATTGAAGATGTCTCGTAAAATTAATGACTTTAACTTTATACCAGTTATAAAGACAAGTAGTGGTGATAAATGTATTAGATAACTGGTAAACGAAGAACGCCAGAAAATGAAGAAACATCAGTTGCTGACAAATCATCAGTGTCTTCAGCTACTACCAATAGGCCTGCTCTGAATTCACACGATCCAGGAGGGGGGGGTCAACGAGCAAGTAAACGATCAAAAACACTTAGTAACTCATCAGCTACTGTGGCTACTGAAGATGAAGACATTGTGTAAAATTAAAAAAGTTATTGAAATAAATCACTAAAATCAAGAATTATATTAACCTATTTCACAATTTTGGTATATAATATATTGGCACATTTAAACCTATTTACAGTTTTAAATTGTGTAGGTTGTAGGCTACAAAATCTGTATTTTCATAATTATAATATAATTACGCTTGAGCATTTTCATTTTACTCCTGCGTCCGAAAGATAGGCGTAACAAATACGCCTGGACTTATAAACTGATGATACCCCAACATCAGACGTGGAACTGTCATTTTTCTTTATATTCTGTTTTGTAAAGAAGCTGTATGCATGAAGGATAGGTTTTAAAAAATTATAATCATGACAATAATGCAGCAGTTTAGATTTTAATTCTTATTTTTTCTTTTTTACATCTCGATAAATGCCTTTTTGTTAGAGTTAAATAGAAGGGCAATTATTTGTAAAAATATTGAGTATATTCATTTGATGAATAACAAACATTTAAAAACAGATGTCTAAGACAGTTAGGAGTAACATTCCCAGGCACATTAATTTACACTTCTCAATACTGACAGCATGGTTTTATGTCAGCAGTTATTTTATTTGCATTTTAGCTAACCACTTTTTCTTGGTTATAATTATGGCAATTGATACGTTTAAAACCTATATATAGTATATCTCCGTTGTACACTTCAATATGTTTCTCTTGGATATAAAGACACTATATCTGAATGCTACAAAAAATCAAACAGATGATGTTGAAATAACATCTAAGTCAGTCAAACATGTCAAAACTAACTCTTGCTCTACTTCCAAAACAGTTTCTTTCACCATAAGATGCTACACTACAAGACCTGTTGCACATGTTCCACAACCAACCTTTTATTCCAATTCCTCCACTGTGAAACCATAAGCCACTTCATCAAACTTTAACTGACCAGTAACCATTGCTTCTTGAGTTAGCACTGCAAATCACAAATTGCGCATATGGATGAATGGCTACAGACAAGTTGTATTCAACAATTAATTATAAGAAAGAAAATGGTTTCTGGCAACTTGTAAAAAAGGAAGAAAAGGCCTCTAAAAGACAGTGACACAAAAAGATAAATGGAATTTACAATATTTTGGATTAAACTTTAAGCACATCTAAGGGAAATGAGACACTGAGCAAGGGGATGGAATGTGCAGACAATGTGGTGACATTCAGTGTGTGCAAGTCTGCTCCCTTTGACATAAGGCTATGTTTACACTGTAAGCGAATTCGCGCGACCTATCCTTCGCACTAAGTCGCATGAAGATCAAGTGGTTACAGTGCAAGCGTATTTGTGCGAACGGAATCGCCGAAGAAGTGGTTTATTTCAGTTTTCATGCCATTCAAAGCAATTTTATTTAGCAGTCTAGTGAAAATTATCAGAAGATCAGACTTGACTGGTGAAAATTTAAGAATATGGATATTTAAGAAGATTTTTTTTAGTTGTAAACCCATTTTCAGAAGGGTTAGTGAAATTTTCTTCAATCACCATTTGAGTGAATATTTTTAAATTTTTGAAGAATTAAAGAATCAACCATTGAAGTTTTATGAATATTATCATATGACTTATGAAATGTACATATATATTGAAGGCAATAGAAGAAGAAATAAGAAGGCAGTTTAACTTTAGAGAATGTATTTCACCATCTGAAAATCCACAATATTCTTATGTCAAACACCAAACATATAATTTTTTCACTATCCATAATAATATTAAAATACAACTGAAATAGTCAAGGATGGATTTGCGTGAAATAAAACCTTATATAACTATACGGAATCTACAGCTCTTGCCTCAGCCTACAAAGGAATCACTCCATTCACGCGAAACAAACAAACCAGTTTGAACTTATAGCGACAACAAGCGTTTGTGCGACCCATTCGTTTTTTACTGTAACCACCTGCCTTTGTTTGTATGGGTCTGTTTATTAGGGCGAATCCGGGCGATTTCGTAGTGAATGATAGTTCGTGCAAATTCACTTGGGTGTATAACCGTAGCCTAAGTCTCATTCTCTTTAGTATGATTAAAAATTAACTAGAAATATTGTGAATTGATACAACTTTTACCAGCTGAAATTTCATACCTTGAGCCTTTAGTCAAGTGTTAAGTTGTGTTTTGTGGATGTTTAAGTGTAGAATGTTTCTCCCAAAGCCACCGGGAATCATCTAGGCCAAGGCTGCCCAACCAATTTTGGAGATGAGCCACAATTTCGATTCTATGTTTAGCCTGCGGAAGTTACAAATAGATATTTAAAATAAAACAAAGATGTAAGTAAAACACTTTACTTATAATCTAAAAGTAAAAATAAGACAATGAGATGTTTGCAGAGGTTTTTGAGCTAGTATATTCTAGACCACTGCTGTTAGTGAGCCACTTTGTGGCACGCAAACCTGTGCAGTATTGATCTAGGCCTTCACAAGTAAACTAAAATTTGGCCTAGGAGAAGCCCGGGAGGTTTTGGGAACAAATTTTTCTGAAATTAATCATCATCAAAAAAACATTTCACCACCCAACAGAGGAATAAGATATTGTGAATCGAGTTTGCCATTTTTTGTGTTATAGCTGTCCTTCAAATTTCATCTTTGGTGTGTGATGGGTTTATTTTTCCTACCACTCCTTGCATTGTATTCACAAATAACCTACAGTATGATTCATGCTAATTCCCGACAATAAACTCAATACTCCTTTTAAAGATGCAACTCTCTAGGTAACAAAAGATTCAAGTCAAATTTCATTGCTTGTTCAGAGTATGGGTTCCAAAAGTCACTGATCACTTTCTTCATGTTTGTAAACCCTACTAAGACCAAATTAAGTCTTTTGATGAAAAGAGTCATCTTCAGATACAGATTTCTAAACTAGAAGTTTTAAAATCTTAGCACAATATATTGAAATTCGATCATTTGATGAAAGAGTCATCTTCAGATACAGATTTATAAACTAGAAGGTTTTTTAAAATATTAGCACAATATATGAATTCGATCCACAAAACAGGGTACGTAGTATTACAAATTTTCTGAGTCACCTCCACACTGCCTGCCATTGGTTTCTACAAGAATGAACAACCTGAACATCAATGGTACGAAAAAAAGGAAAACCCTAACGTGCATATAGTCACTGGCTAGTTATATTCTTTATGTGTGCATATACTGGGTGCGACAACTAAATCCATACAAATTAAATGTTTTTTTAACATTATATTTGTCAAAATTTACAATTACAAAAAAAAAAAAAAAAAATAAAAAAAAAAAAAATCTGTTATCATGTTTCTTGTGTGACCCGTCCAAAGCGAGAGTTAGTGGCCAACCACCTATATACTTCTCATTCGTACCCAGGTGTAACATTCCCAATCACCTGGCAGGTAAAAAGTCCAACCAAAACGACCTGTCTTTTCAATTTTTTTTCCCCCCCTAGATATAAATATTATTCTGTGCAAACCTCAGCATGCCTCAAATATATTTTTTCGATATTTATGAAACACAATTTTGAAAGAAAATAAATATTTTCGAGGTTAATAATTCAATTATGCCCCACTACCCAACAGCCATGTCTTCAATTTTGTATTTAGACATTTCAAAAGAAGAGCCTCAAATGCCTATCCAAAAATTTATACTAGCTCTTGGCATGGGCGTACCAGCGAGGGGCAGGAGAAGTACACTTCGACGAGCGAAGAACTGGCTCAGCAGCACTTTGTGATACGAAACATTGACTGGATTATGCCTGATGAATGTGCATCGAAATTTCGTGAGATTGAGAAACAAAGATATTGAAACATTTTCTAAGAATCCGAGACGATTAATGTTTACATGAACTATAACTGAGTTACGATCTTAATTTACTACACAGTAGATCCTTAGATTAAGTGGTTGGATTACTATATTAATCAATAATAAAAATAGTTTCCTCAATAGGTCTGAGTTTCATTTAGTTAGAAACCATCATGTTTCAGTGCCCCACCCCACTTCCTCGAAACCCACCCAGCTCAAATTGGGCCCCCCTCAGCTCTGATCCTGGATATGCCCTTGGCTCACATAGTAGTTAAGGGAGTTCAAATTTGGGCTATAGGGGAAGGCCTGGAAAGCCCACTTTATCGGACAATCAGCATGGACTAATGGCTCATATCTGCAGTGCACCATCTTCTTGAATAATATATCAGTACCCTGAGCCCAAGTTCAAGATTCAAAGTTTCACCACATTCCACAAAGAGAGACAAAAACTTTTTTCTTGGCAGTTTGCTCACCATCTCTCACAAAATGCTGCTGCATTACGTCACCCTCACTGAGATCAACACCTGCCTCATAAACACTTCCTGAAAACAATTTTCCTGGCTATATTCAGGGCATCTTCAGGGTAATAAGCGAAACTGGGATAATTCCTATGGTTGATCTTCACACGAATAATAAATAAATTTAATCGAAAAGAATAGGATACACTAGCTGCTTCGTTTTTCAGACAACACAACTGCAGGTTACATCAAGCAATTCACTTTGTTCTGACAGCCTCTGAGAGCATCTGTGACATCTTAATTGTATACAATTTATAACACAGAACCAATGCAATCCATGAATTGTTTGCTCACAGATACCAACAAGGGTGCAAATTTCCTTGGAGATTGACTTAGATCTTTCGAGATCAACATCTGAGTGCTATTCGGAGCTGCATTCTCTCAAATAATTCTTACTTGACGGATTAGTGCGGTGATATCAAAGATATGGCACGTGATCGCAATGTGACACAGAAAGAAGAATCATGTTTTTTTTAGAGCTTTTAGACTTCACTGATTCCTCTACGGAAGTTTTAAAATGCGCACACTACATTTATAAGTAATTTCAAGGGCAGCGCGTGCCTAGACAAGCGAGAGAGATAGACAGTAACGCCATCTCTTAGCAACAAGCGGAATCTTCCACGCGCTTCGAGTCTAGACTAGAACCTTCCTTATCGATATAAAAGGAGTGCGTCGGCGCGACGTGAGTCAGTTGAGTCGATTGTGAAGGTATTGTGCATTTGTTTGTGTTGTGCGCGTGCGATATCCATAATTGTTACGATTTTGGCATAATGTCACAAAAACGTAAAGTTGATAGTGAGTGCAGAGTTTTTCAGTCTAAATGGGAAATTGCATATTTTTTCATAGAATGGAAAGGTAAACCACTGTGTTTGATTTGCAATCAAACAGTTGCTGTTTGTAAGGAGTTTAACTTGAAGAGACACTATGATACGAATCATAAATCAAAATTCGATTGTTACACTGAAAAAATAAGAATGGACACATTGTCATCTTTAAAATCTAAACTTCAAGGTCAACAATCGATGTTTACTAAAGCTAATACTGAGAGCGAAGATGCCCTGAAATCAAGTTTTATTATTGCATTAGAAATCGCGAAGAGATCAAAACCTTTCACTGATGGTGATTTTATTAAAGACTGTATGTTGAAAGTTGCCGATGTTTCATTTCCATCTGAAAAGTCAATAATTCAAAATATTTCGCTGTCAAGAAACACTGTTGCTTCAAGAATAAATGATTTATCTCAAAATTTGGTTCTTCAATTGAAGGAGAAAATTAAGGAATTTACAAACTTTTCACTGGCTGTTGACGAGAGCACTGATACTGTTGATACAGCTCAACTTGCTGTTTTTATACGAGGTATTAACAGTAACTTTGAAATAACTGAAGAACTATTAAAGTGCGTTCCATTGACAGGTACTACAACAGCAAATGATATTTATTCTGCAATTGAGCATTTGATAGCAGAATATGAACTCGACTGGAATATACTTAGCAGCACAACTACGGATGGCGCTCCTGCCATGGCTGGCAAACATTCGGGCGTTGTAACTAAATTAAAACAGAAAACATCAGGGAATTTTGTGGGATTTCACTGTATAATTCATCAGGAATCATTGGCATCCAAACATTTAAAAATGGACCATGTCATGCAACCTATAATTAAAATAGTAAATTTTATAAGGAGCAGAGGACTAAATCACCGACAGTTCAGGCAGTTTTTACAAGATTTGGACGAAAAGTTTTCTGATGTCCCTTATTTCACCGAAGTTCGTTGGCTCAGTCGAGGAGTAGTTTTAGAAAGATTTTTTGCATTACGTGACCCTATTCAAGCTTTCATGTTAGAAAAAGGCAACCCAATTGATTATGACAATGACTGGTGGGTTGATTGTGCCTTTTTGGTAGATATGAATAAACACTTGACTGATCTGAATGTAAAGTTACAGGGTAAAAATCTGATTGTCACTCAAATGTATTCAAGCATTTGAAACAAAGTTGAGGCTGTGGGAAAATCAGGTAAAAAATCAAACTTTGGATCATCATTTAAAATCATTTGGCACAGTGAACCAAAAAAAATTGGATCAATATTCTCAACTTCTGCAAAATCTGATCACGGAATTCAACAATTTTGAAGACTTCCACAAAATGAATGAAATGGAATTCCCAATTTTCAACAATCCATTCAATTTTGAAGCTTCACAGGCACCAGTTCATTTGCAAATGGAGTTGATAGATCTTCAATCGGACAGTATTTTGAAAGAAAAATTTAAAGAGGTTAACGCTCTTACATTTTATACACAATATTTCAAGAGTTTGGATAACTACCCGGAATTAAAAAAGCATGCAGCACGCATTCTGAGCATGTTTGGTAGCACCTATTTATGTGAGCAGATGTTTTCCGTCATGAAAATAAATAAGAACAAACATCGCACAAGACTTACGAATGAACATCTCCAATCAATTCTTAAAATAATTACAACAAATATGATACCTGACATCAATGAGCTTGTCAAAAACAAGAGAAATCAGGTATCTGGATCCTCGAGCTCAAAATAATTACCCTCTTTTATAACTTTGATATGATTTTTAACAACCGTATATTATATACTATACAATTAAATAAATAAAATGTTATAATAATTCAGTACATTTTTTTTATTTGAATCTGGCCCGCCTACACATTCTAAATTTAATATACGCCCTCTGCAAATTGAGTTTGACACCTATGGATTAGTGGAACCTTCCTCAGTAACATCCACTTTAGCAACAATGTCAATAACAGTTGATTTTAATTTAATTGCAATGGAGCACAGGCTCCGTGGCAATTTCCCTACACACTCATCTTCCCTCTATCCTGCACCTACCTACATTTGCCCTCTACAAATTTTATCTTTAAATTCTTTCAAAGTTTTCGGTAAATCATTCATCATTTCTCTTGGTAACTCATTCCAATCCCTGACACCCTTACCTAAAAAAGAGAATCTTCCTACACCCTTGTGCCTGAAATCGAGTGCCAGCTTGTGGTCATGGTCATCTTTTCCCTTCCATGCACTACTTTTCATACCTATTGCAATATCTTTCCATGCCTCATCGCCAGTATATGCCCTGTACACTCCCATGACCCTCCTCATCCTCCTCCTGTCTTGCAATGAATCCCATTCCAGCTCCTTTATCATATCCGTCACTGATTGCATTCTGCGATAATTTCCAGAAACAAATCTAGCAGCCCTTTTTTGCACCCTCTCCAACTCCTGTATTTGATACGTAAAATGAGGGTCCCATACCACTACCATATTCGAGCAATGGTCTGACCAAAGTTTTGTAACCCAATTCCTTGACTTCTCTCGTACATCCCCTCATCACTCTCTCCAACAAGTGCAGAACTTTGAAACCTTTTCCTACCACCTGTCCTATGTGTCCTGCCCAGTTAAGTTTGTTATCAAAAGTAATTCCAAGATATTTACATTTCAAGTCTTCAGCAAGCAATTCTTTCCCCACATTATATTCATAATTAACCTTTTGTTTTTTACCAGCCCAATTAGATATCCTGTCCAGATCACCCTGCAACTGTTTACAATCCTCTATCGTTTTGATTCTTTTATACAGCATTATGTCATCTGCAAACAATCTAATTTCAGATAGTAAACAATCAACACAATTATTCATTAGAATAATGAATAGCAATGGTCCCAATACGCTACCCTGTGGCACACCCATTTTTACTTCCACTTCTTTTGATACTACATTTCCTACCCTAACTTTCTGTTTTCTACCTTTTAAAAATTCTTCTACCCAGCAAATGACTTTCTTATCCACTCCAATGGTTTTTACCTTATTTACTACCATTTTATGGCTTACTCTGTCAAACGCCTTAGACAGATCTAGTGCTACACTATCAATTTGGCCTCCCTTGTCCATTTCATCTGAAATATCTTGCATATATCCCACCAACTGAGATTCGCATGAATATCCTTGCCTGAAACCATGTTGCCTGCTTGAAAACCACTTACGTTCCTCACATATATTTCTGATGTGGTTGCATATCAATCTTTCCATTAATTTACCTACCACTGATGTCAAACTGATTGGCCTGTAATTCTCAACTCTATTTCTCACCCCTCCCTTATGTACCGGTACTACTATTGCACTTTTCCAGTCCTGTGGTAAGCAGCAAGTGTCTAGACTCAATTTAAATAATATTTCAAGATAAGGTACAATGTCACATCCGGCTATCTTTAAGATATCTGTAGTAATATTATCTTCACCAGCCCCTTTATTTTTTTCAGCTTTCTTATTTCCTTCATGATTTCCTCAGGATGGATATCAAATTTTTTACTATCGTCATTTCTAATTGTGTTGTTAAGCTCGTTCTCCGAATTAGACCCTCCTGTTTCTGATTCATTGTCCCTAATGCTTTCACTGAACCAGTTACTTAAAATCTCTGCCTTTTTCAAATCGTCAGTAACTTCTTCTCCATCCTTATCTATAAGTGTCTCTACATCCTCCCTTCCCCTCAGTTTCCTGATATAGCCATAGAAATTTCTAGATGCATCAGTCAATGGTCCTGCACTGACAATACTCTTCATAAACCCATCTTTAGCCATTTTCTTTGCTGTTATTAAGTCCTTGTTTAGTTGTTTTAAATATTCCCTACTACCCTGCTGTCTCTTAACTCTGTTATGTTCTTTTCTTACCAACCTCTTTAACCTCCTCACTTCCCTATTATAGTACATAGGTTCTCTACTTCTCTTTATTTTCTGCTTTGGAATAAATTTTTCTTCCCCCTTTCTTATTATCTCCTTGAACTCTTCCCCCTTGACTCTACTGTACCTGAGCCTTCCTTCCATTTGCTGAATTGTTCTCTGAAATATCTCTTCAAATTTGAAACCTGTGCCTTTTATAATTGTACCTATTTCCCCCTGATTCGGGATACCCAAACAATTGATTTTTTTCTGTCAATGAATGTCCAGCACTGCTGCTCTTAATTTGTACGCCACACTTATTCAAAACAGCTTGGCAATTTTTAAATTATAACCATTGCTAAGAAGCTTGTGACTTTCACCAATGTCAACAGTGACCTACAGCAGATATATTATTTGGCAGTAAATTCAAATTTGTCTAGCTGCAAATTCCTTCTGCCTGCCTATAATGGATTTCTGTGGTATATTTTCCAATTTGTAATACTCAGTTTTATCCCC
>JARYHS010010251.1:0-24994 GCA_031002005.1 Vandiemenella viatica
TGGTCCAAAAAAATGAGACTGCAGCAAGATTTCTGGAAAGTACGCATGTCTGTCACAAACGAGCAAACAACGGTACCTAGCAGCAGCTAATGGCTTCTGCCAATAGAAAAGCTTCCCGCTAGTAGCCAACGTTTCCTGCCAACAGCCATTGACTGATCGGAAAATGGATGATGTAGCGCAGGCTCCGCACGATATGTAAATGACTCTAAATGCACCAGTGGCAGTCACTTGGCAATGGCGGCAGAGATTATGATTGCTGAAACATCATATTTTATCAATGGACTCACTCGACTAGTTACCAGGCAAGATTTTACTCAGCACCTTCAGTGTTTTTGTTTTCACCGCATCCACATTTGCCAAACACTTTATTTTCAGGTAACTCTTTATCCGTGAGAATAAAATAAAGTTACATGAAGCTAAATGAGGTGAAAAGACTGGGTCTGCCAAAGAAGCTTTTCCTTTTCTGGATAAAAATTGGTGCACTGAGAGGGCTGTGTGAATCTCACCAAGCGAGTGATAATGTGATCTCGTATGACCCCGTGACGTATCTCGTCTACTTGCAAGAATAAGGTTCAACACAGACACACAGTTATAAAAAGATTACGCTTTTAAAAAATAATGAAATGGAATTAGTAATATTTTATTTCTAAACGCCATCAAGATGGTTTTTGCTCTATTTTAATCATTGTTGCACATAAAAAAATTTTACTAAAAGAATTATGAGCATGATGAATCAAACCAAGAAGCATTTGCACAAACATTTGTGCAATTCAGCCTGTCAACAAAAGAAAGCAAATTACAGTACATAAACTGCTACGAAAAATCTCCACGCACTTTTCTTCAAAACTGGCCAAATAGTACAGTAAAGTATTTTAATATACCTACCATCAAAACAAGCAAGCTCAAATTTCCCAGACCGGGCCCTCTCACTGTATACCAAGGTGATTCAAGGCAATGGAAGGAGAGGTGGGTCATAAGGAAATAATGGGAATTAGAATGAATGAAATAAGCCACTAGTTATATTGAAGCTAGTTGTTCAATGAAAAAAAAAAAATAAGAAATAGTCTTTTGAGGTGGAAAGTGGCTATTGAGTATCTTCAAAATGGTAAAACAATAACTGGAGAATTGCAGTCTTTTTAACTATTACATACAAAAAGCTCCAAATCTGAGAACAACATCTTTCATGACAATGCACCTGCTTTCAAAAGTATTTTAGAAATGAAAAAATTAAGCAATTTGAATTGTGAATTGTTGATTCATTCCCTGTTCCCCAGATTTGACACTTTTTGATTTTTATCTCCATTATCTTCTAGTTAGATCTTAGGGAATATTACTCTAGAAGCATGTCAGTGACATTCAAAAATTACTGGAATAGATGCACCAGTCTTGATTTAAATTTCCTATTTCAATGTGGGTTAAGCTATGTTTTAGACAGTGGCCATACCTAATACAATGATCTGCTTTAAGGGAGAGAAACAAGTGCTGCCTATATTGTTGAACAGAACACATACTAATTTATTTTTTATCAGTTATTCTGTAAGTGAAAATCTACTTTTCAAGTGCAATAGGAGTAACTGTAAATCACCTAAAACTTATAATCAGTCACAACAGGAATTGCACCCACACCAGTAGAGCCTTATTAATATGAATATAGCAATAATGTGTCATTCAAATTTTTACACTGAAGAATAAGATTTAAAACAAAAAATCAAGAACTTAAAAGAAATCTTAAGGCCATATAATTCAAATACTAGTTACTTTAACAAATTATAAGCATATCACATTACTCACTAATATTTGGATACCACAGGATAAATGCTATTATTTGTACAACATGAGTTACTCTGGCCCCTTTGGTGGTCAATAATACATGAAAAAGAAGTTGCAAAAAGAGCTGACAACTGTCTCACCAATGGATCTCTGGTTGCATATTGACAATTTAGTGTGTTGCTAGATAGTTTTTCTACCTAAACTAATTTACACCTTTAAATTATAATTGTTAGTGAATGGTTTTATTCATATATACATTGTGAAGAAGTACTTTAGTGTACACAATTGCTGTTTATTGTAATGCTACATCTCTATTGCAGGGCTAATTTCATTATCCACCTACTTTGTACTCTATGAATCCCAACTTTAAATTCTTTCAGCATTTTAGGTAAATAAGTCATAATTTCTCTTTGCAATTTTCTCTAATACCTGACCCCTCACCTGCAATAGAGAATTTTCCCACACTCTTATGCCTGAAATTGAGTGTCATTTTGTGGTCATGGTCATCTTTTCCCTTCCATGCACTTCTCTTAATTCTTCCACCAATGTCTTTACTCACTTCCCCACCCACATATGCCTTGTATACTCCCATGACTCTTCTTCACCCACCTCCTGTCTTCGAATGAGTCCCATTCAAGCTCTTCTATCATATCACTTACTGATTGTGTTCTGTGGTAATCTCCAGACTCAAATCTAGTAGCCCTTCTTTGTAACCCTTCCAACTACTGAATTTGATACCCAAAATGTGGGTCCCATACTGCATCACCATATTCAAGCAATTGTCTGACCAAAGTTTTACAACCAAATACCCTAACATTTCTGGTACATCTCATCACTCTTCCCAACAAGTGAAGGAATTTGAAACCTTTTCCTATGATCTATGCTATGTGTCCTGTCCAGTTGAGTTTGTTATCGAATGTTATGCCAAGGTATTCACAAGGGCATTTAACACCAAGTACTAATGTATAAGAACGTAGATGGAAAGATCGATATTTTCAGGTGTTGTAATATCGCAGACATGCTGGGTATTATCTCAGAAGTAAGAGAGAAAAAAAGAAGAAGGTTGGAGGTTGGTTGGTTGTTGAAAAAAGTTAGAGAAAGCGAGAAGGTTGATTATGGAAAGGGAGTAATATGATAATGTGTGAGAAATTGACATAAACTGTGAAGGAAGTGTAAGAAGTCAGAAATAGGAAAAAGAGGAACAGGCTTATGTGAAATTGAGATTGTGATAATAGGATACAGTGAAGAACAATTAGCACCACTATCTTTACGAACCAAATCTTCGGAGAAGAATGTCTGATTTGTCTAATTTTTTGTCTGGTGGTTCGCATTGGTGGAAATAGTCTCGTGTTAATAAAACTATTGCTGCACAAGTTAAACCCTGTGTGTGTTGGTACATTTATTTGATGTTGTGTAGTTATTTCCTTAACAGTGACAGGATTATTATTCCACCAAGCAGGAGTACCAGACTGGCGGCTGGAAAACATTTTAAACAGAAACAATCAGTGTGTAAATATAGTCACAACTACGATAACTTTTAGGAACTTCCATATAAGCTAAAATGTTCATTTCAGGCAGATCAAATCTAAATGATACTTTTTAAGTTGCGAGCCCATCAGTGGTGTGAGAGGTCTGCAATGCTTTGGACAGTTAATGGGGGTCATGTGTAAGGCACTAATAACATTCTCAATAACAATCATGATAAGCTATGATATAATCGCATATTTTGTGAACTGATTATAACTATAAATAATCCAATCCTTTTGTGTTCAACAGTTTTCAGTTTATTATACAAAATTTGTATTCCTCCTGAAACTACAGAGGATGCAAGGTCCTTCGGCAACGAATGTTTCAAAAGCATCCGATCTGTCTCTATGTCGTTAGCCTCTAAGTCTTTATTTATTTCTCATCTCCATAGCAACTACACTTCTTTTCTTTAAGAATAAATATATTGATTTTTGTCTACACTCAAGGAACAAAAATATAATTCTCATAAAATATTTTGTTATGTCACATGCCTCCTCAAGTTTACCATGGCTTTGCTTAAAAAGACACTGGTAAACTTATAAAAGAAACCTTGCATCCAGTGATAACCATTTCTTTTCTTCCTAGTAGGAATTTTAAACACATTTTAAAAATGACATTCAAGAAACACAAAAACAAACTAAAAGATTAAAAACATTACAGAAAAGACACAAGTCCTGTCACGGTCGCCATATGATATAACCACATATATTGTGAACTGATGAAAACAAAAGTATTGGATTCTTTATAGTTATAAACAGTTTTCAGTTTATTATACAAAATTTTTATTCCTCCATCGAACTTCTGTAGTATCCGAAGATGCAAGGTCCTTCAGCAATGAATGTTTTAAAAGCAACGGATCTGTCTATGTCATTAGCCTCTAAGTCTTTATTTATTTTTCATCTCCATAGCAACTTACACTTCTTTTCTTTAAGAATGAATATATAGATTTTTTTCTACACTCAAGGAACAAAAATATAATTTTCTCATAAAATATTTTGTTATGTCACAAAGCGAGAAATAGGTACACTCCACAGTTGCACGATGTGTTATTAATTTATTCATCAAATAAAAAAACAAATACTGCTGAAATTTTGCAACGTTTACTCCCAGATTGGTGGAAGAACCCTCTCACGGGCTCAGGTAAAATGGTGGTGAAACAAATTTAAGATAGTACGGGAGTGTGTTGGACACACTGCCCACTTGCACTGTCCCTACACTAGCATTAAACCACAGGATACCGTGGCTGTTTGAGAACTCATCAAAGGCCGTCGGCACATAACTGCTCTTAAAATCTCTCAGGAACTTCAGATCAGTTTTGGAAGTGTGCAATAAATTATTCACAAGAGTAGTGGTTCCAAAAAGTGTGGCTCTTGTGGTTTGAAATTTCTCAGAGCCTCCTAATGAGTTACAAGTAGGATGGTGACTTTTTTGGAAAAAAAATCGTCAAATGTGATGAGACTTAGGTTGATCATTACACTTCTGATTTGAAGAGGACTAGTATGGGTGGTGGAAGACTGGCAATGGTACACCGGTGAAAGTGAAGATGCAGATATCTGGAGGGAAGGTCTTGGGTGCTGTGTTCTTGGACTGCAAAGGCATTCTGCTTATCGATTTACTTCAAGAATGTCGATCCATTATTGCTACCCGTCATTGTGATGGTCTTAGCCAAGTTTGAGCTGCCAATTGGCATTTTGATCAGAAGTGTTTTGCTTCTGCATGGCAATGCCAGATACCACATCGCATCAGAAATGCACAATACCAAAAAAAAATATTGTTTGACACGAAATGAGCTGTCCTAGAATATCCGCCCCGCAGAGCTGCGACCATGTGACTTCTATATGTTTGGGCCACTAAAGGAAGCCCTTGGTGGACAGCGCTACACAACAAATGAGGAGGTGCAGCTGTTCTTGTGCAATTGGTTTGATAAATGTCCCCAAACATTTTATTATACCGGAATTAAAAAATTACAAGACTGTTGGAAGAAGTGGATAGATCGGAGTGGAAACTATTAGAAAAATAAGAAAAATTTAGAATTAATTTTGAATATTATATTATTATAGTTATTATTTATTGCAAATATTTGATCTACCCTTGTAAAAATAGATTGATCTGTTACTTTTTACCCTGTTGCCCCTCCTTTATGGACCAGTACCACTATCACTCTTTTAGAGTCCTCTGGTTAGCAGCAAGTATGCAGACTCAATTTAAACATTTAAAGATAAGGTACAATGTCACATCCTGCTATCTTTAACACATCTGTAGCTTAAAACAATGTAATAAATATAATATCAGAATTACAACATATTACACACATGATACTGAGAGCCTCTTTTTAAAAATGAAATAAAAGGACAAAAGAAAGCCCAAAAAGAAAGTCCAAAAAGTTTCACATTTGTTGTGGACAACAACATAACGTGTTCATCTAAAGTAGTACTTTTGGATCCCAGCATTTAGAACAATATTTGCATTAATTACGGTGGCACTATTTTAAGACAGTTTTTCATCAATAATTTTAGAGACAAGCAAAAACAATTGAGTCCAAACATTCTTACAAAAAAAGACAATTTGTTGCACATTATGCTGTAACAAAAATTAACACTTAACAATTTTCTATACTTTCTCACGAGTACTATACGAATCTAAGCTCTCGGATTCATCAGCTATGTTAATTCGGATACAAAGATGGACTGCCTAAGAAAAGTCTAGAATTCAGAATTCTTTATCAGAGATAGGATGTAAACAAAACACAAGTTGCCTCCATAAATTATTTAGATGAATTCCTTGTGCCACTTAAATTATGAAAGTTTTTAGCTATGGATTCCCTCACATTTAATTCTTACTAGCTAATTCCAAGATGATGTGGATTCAGGAGAACCAATTTATTTAAGTTTTTATTTCAAGTTGTAAATATCCATTACAAATTATCTTCCTCTCTCGAGATACCTTTATAATGTAATAATAAAGCATCAAAAAAATTTCTCATGTGGAAGTTTCTTCTTATTTGTTATGGTAATGTAATTTAGAAACCCACTTCTTTAGAACAGAGATCCACATCATTAGAACTTGGAAGGCAAAACATATTCACAAAGCTTTGTAAAAAGTTATATAACGAAAGAGAGACACAAACTTAACTCTGGATATATTCTCCATTCGTCCTTTATACAATAAGAAATACAGATTTATCGAAATTACTTGCTAGTTTATTATAGTGCTAAACCATTTTTAAAGAAAAGCAACTACAGAGCAATACGTACCATATTCACAATACATGCCAACTGCATCATAAACAAACTTGTTGTGTCAAAATGGTCAAGATCACTAGGATTAAAGAAATTGACTGGCCAAACATCAATGTACTTTATTGTAGAAGATCTGTAAAGACATTAACCACATTCAGTAAACTTATATTGTATTTCTGTATAAACAAACTTAGTCTAGTGTCGATCCCCGAAAACTTACTTTGTTATAAAAACTTTATCCAAGCAATGGAAGTGACGACAAACGCACAGATTTTTTTTCATCTTCAAAATGTCACCCATCATTCCCACAAATTCAGTTTTATCCAAGCATTTTTCAGCAGAATCAGAACGTAATTTAAATAAAGGAGTTCCTTCATATGTCAGTTTATCAGAAAAAATAGAGGTCTTGTATCTGGAGTCAGAACTGAAACAAATTTCAAATAATTAAAGTGAGGTTAATAAACTGCTCTTAACATCACTTGAAACTATGCAACACTAAGCCAGATTCACTACACATCGACAGACATAACAGTCACACAGGTATGCCTAAGATATTTTTGGGGCACATGAAACTCTAAAATTACCCAAATCTTCACAACATTATGTGGTTGTTTCAATGATAATGATGGTTGCAAAACCAGTTAAATTTAAAAGCGAAGGTTTTAAAACCTTTTCTACACAGAAGATTTGTTCTTTCAAATTTTCCAAAGCTTCCATTTATATGAAGCATTGATCTTGAAAGCAGATTTCAGAAGTATTGCATTAAATTATTAGTTTCCCACGTTTTGGGTTTCACTTTGAGAAGATTAAAAGCCAACCCGATATTTTACAACCAACTGCTGGATCCCTCCTAATGGCATAATCTTATATTTGGACGAGTCTTCTCAGATGATGCATATTAATGGTAGGCATTGGTAAAATTTTCCAGATCAGTCGATAAGAGCACTGCCATCACCACCATTAAAGTTGTGGGGGTATTTGACCATTTCCAAGTCATCTTATCCTAACATAGGGATGTGAACATGGTGTCAGAAGGCAGCCATCTACTGGCCAGAAAATGCCAAATGGCTATTAATCCATGAAAATAGCCCCTTTTCTATTTTATTTATTTATTTTAGTTTATTTTTTGCTTATGGCTTTACACCTCATTGATGTTAATGTAACTGAAGATGGGAAAGGACTGGAAGCTAGAAAGAAGGAATTCAGCCATGGCCTCTTGAAGGAACCATCCTGGCATTTGCGAAATCATGGAAAGCTAAAATCTGGATGGCCGGATGGGGATTAGAAACCGAAACCGCCTCCTCCCAAATTTGAGGCCAGAGAATTACCACTCACCCATTATGCAGAGTATGATAACCCAAAACAGGAGGCTGAAACAACACATACTAGTAAATCCAGTGTGATGCAAACAAGCAGACAATGATTAATCCCAAGGGTTCTTGAATGTCCATATTAACCATTAAGCTTAACCAGTTTGTTTTAGAACACAGCATAAGAAAGATTGGTACAAGGCGATTAAGGTGACATAGCAGTAAAAATAGAATAATAATCATAATAATAATAGAAAATCGGTGGCAACTAGAGCAAACAGTCACTCAAATCTACTTCCACAATATGAAAGATTTAAGAAATTTTTATATTCTGCCAGTAGATTTAACTCTCAAGAAATTATCCCCACAATATCAAACACAAAAACTTCCCAGACAGTTATTTTGTCAGGAATTATATATATTCTAGCTATACTGCCATATGACTCAAATCTCTTCCTTCCAACAGCATCATGGATTCTTTGACTGCACTCTTTTATGAATAAAGGTATTATCTTATAAATAACACCACAAGAAAGAATATTATACATACATGATAAAAGAAAAATTTATTATATCAACAGCTGAATTCAGAATTGTGAGGTGGTAGGAAATTATTTTGCTTGTACTCAAAGTGCAGAAAATCTAGATTAGTGAGGAGCAACAACCATTGATAACTGACAGTACACATTGGTGCCATGGCTGCATCATTCATCCTTAAAACTAAACACAGCAAAACCTTGATTATCTGGACCTCAATTATGCAGATTCACAATTATCGGAACTACCAACTGCGCCCAGCAAACCTGTGTAAGTATCTTTTTAGTCTGTGAATACACTGATACATTGCTCTGCTGTGCCTCCCACCTTCCAGCGTCTCTCACGTCTCATTTCGTCATGTGTCAACTGCACCACAGCCGCTACATCAGTGGTGTTATTGCTAAGAGATAAAATAAACATCATACCATCTTTAAAGAAAAGTGAAACTGGCCAAATTTTAGCTGATAAGTATTGGTAGGTATCTCCACAATATCTGATATTAAGAAGAATAGCTATACAATTTTGAAGTACATGAGCACTCTTGATAGAGAAAATGGAAGTCATCAAAGCATAATGAAGAAACTGAAATATTGTATTTTAGAAGAAGTTTCGTACTGTTGGTTTTTTACAAAAATGATCAGCTAGACAACCAATATCTTTCTTTGCTGTGGAAAAAGTATTAGATTTTAATAAAACACTATGTGGTGATGAATCATTTCTGGATATTAATGGATAGTTGCACAGATTAAAATCTCAACATGTGATTCTCGAATTGGAAATACAGGGTGAAAACATGTCATCCAATGTAAATGCAGCAAATTCTTTTAAATAACAGTATAAACATTTTTAGATAAAAATAACTACGACTTGGATTTCATATACAAAGCCGGTGAAACCAGATTAAACTGGAAGTAATTGCTGTCAAAACTGATACATTCTTGATGGGAGAGTTCAGCTCCAGGATATAAAATGTCCAAAGGAAGATATAACAACATTGCTTTGTGCAAATACAGCTGGGACCCGTAGAATGCCTTCAGTTCTTATCGGTAAATCGTGAAACCTGAGAAGTTTTAAAAATATCAGAATTTCAATAATTTATAAAAACCAAAAAATGCATGGATGAATAGTGAAATATTTATTGATTGGTATAACATCTCATTTATCCCCACAGTGAAAAAATTCCAAAATGAAATTGGAAAACAAGGGAAGGTCCTACTGTTACTTGATAATGTGCTCACTCAACCCTCAACATAACTAAGATATATAAAATGGAAAATTTTTGCCTCCTAATGTGACATCCTTAATGCAACCAATGGATTGTGTCATTAAAACATTGAAACGACTTTACAGAAAACAACTTTTGTGTAGGCTGCTAATCCTTGATAAAGATAATGTAGAAGTAGTGTTGTCATATGGCTGTGGATGTATGGAATTTAATTGAAAGGAGACTTAGAACAAAGGCTGGCATATAATATTAAAATTAGAACAAGAAAACTCCACAAATGATGTGGGCAATTGGTGAAATGAATGGGCTAGTTAAGAACTTAAAAATATGCCAGGAATGTGATGATGGTGATGTGACTCAATAGTCACTGTGGTGATCAAAGTTTTCAAATAATATCAGATGAAAAAATTGTTGAGAACTTATTACAGACAAGAACAACAGGAAACACAAATAGAAGATAAAGCCGAAGATTCAGAAAATATAGGACCTACACACGCAGAAGTATTTCAAGTACTAGAGTTAGCTTTTAAATGGTTTTAAAAAACAGAGTGTGACACTTTAGGCTTACTGCAATTAAAATGAATAAAAGATATAGCTGCAACAAAGAGAAAAAAATTGCTTACATCAAACGACAATTACGAAATATTTAAAATAAATAACTTTACACATGCATAAACATAATATTATGTCCAATACTAAAGCGCAAATGTAGAATATATGGTTATATACTACAGTTTAATGCGATTTGGATATTTTATAAATACAATATTAGACAGTTTATTGATGTTGCTTTTGCTCTCTTGAAATAAATATCTCACTTTGTAGGTAACATTTGTTTTCTTCCATACATCCTATTATCCTGATTTTCGAATATCCAGATCTATGGCAACAGTTAATCCAGTTAATAGGGTCCCAATATAGTTTACAATTGCAGTTAAAAAAAATGCCAAAAAAATGGGACATGTTTAAGGTTTTCCTTATTCTTTTTAACTGGAGCAAATATAAGCTTCAAGCATTGGAAAAAAAACTCATACGACAGAAATATGTCATAACCCAGCACAATTTTATTCACATCAATTTCATGCTTTGCATGAAGTCTTATTTACATAACAGTACAATACAGGTAACGGCTACACTATCATTAGTGAGTGAATAAGATGCTAAAGACTTGTTTGACAACATACCTCTCAAAAAAGTCTTGTGGAGCTGAATCGTCATAGAATCCCAAAACAATAGTGTTAGGCTTCATTGCACCAAGACCCGACATTCTGATCATGTGATGCATGCCTTCCCTTACCGAGTTAGCAACCGTAAGTTCAATAAAAGCTTTAACCTAAAAGACAAGAACAAGTAATCACTAAATACAGTGAATTCTAACGACACTTAACTTAAAACCTGAGCATTAATAAATTAATTATCAAAATTCAGCTAATTGTGCATTGTCTTATTGTCTTTCTAAAGAGGAAGTTAGATGGCATTTGAGACAAACCTGCAAAGCTTTGCTTCAATCATGTTAAGTACACCAGCGACTCCAAGGTTCAAATGTGATTCAAAATTATAGGTTCTCTTTGTTAATTAGGATTACCGGGTGGGGTCAAGATACACACAAAACAGGAGCATTTTTCAGCAAATTGAAACTGTCACTTAAGAGGCCAAATTACACTTTGGTGTCTCCCACCCAGCAATGCCACACACTATTTTTCCCCCCCTCCTCCATGATAAGTTAGGGAAAATGAGTACTTCAACCCATTGTGTCCCATCTACTTGCAAGAATAAGGTTCAGTACTGAAGTATTGTGTTTACAGGTGTTTGTCATTTTTGTGTTTGTTGATCCCAGCCACTGCCTGCTACAGTAAGAGTAGGGTCGAATTTCTCCATCTTTCCTTAGTTCCATTTTAATACTGCATACCTAAAACAAGGGAGCCAAAGGCTGGTATGGTTTAAATGATCCAGGCTTATGCTGGATGGGTTAGGACAACAAAACCTTGAAAAATGCTTCTGCATTTTTCTTAGCAGCTCTGCAAGCAAACCCTACTCCCACATCCATGTAGGTAATAGCCATTTGCCTCCCAGGCAATGCACCCCACTAGGAGTGTATCAGATGAGAGAGGGTGAAAGACTAGTCCCTAGCACCTTACAACAGGTCATCCCAGATAGGGGATGAAACCTGGACAGAAAAATCAGGCAGGTTTGGAGGCCTGGAAAAAGCATCCCAACCACCCAACCACCCAACTACTTCATCAGCAAGAGGAAAGTAACTTCTTGTAGTGGATCCTTTTTTTTTTTTTCACTCAGGATCTTCAAGATAACAGCTGGGCTGATATAAAGGACTTGACTACATAACATTTAAGGTCAAACATTTTGATAATGAAAATACATTACAGATAGGAACTTGGAATTTCAGAGGACTAGAAATGGAAGAATTAGAACCAGAAGAACTAAAGGACACCAAACTGAAATAAATAATTCCAGAGACAAAGAAACAAGAATATAAAAAATTACAGAGGTATTATATGTCTTGTAGAAGCATGGATTAGAGAAATCTCTGCAGGTGTAGCGATAAT
This sequence comes from Vandiemenella viatica, assembly GCA_031002005.1. Classification (NCBI taxonomy): domain Eukaryota; kingdom Metazoa; phylum Arthropoda; class Insecta; order Orthoptera; family Morabidae; genus Vandiemenella; species Vandiemenella viatica. The sequence goes on from JARYHS010010251.1 coordinate 12,173, forward strand.
GATAAAGAAATATTGGAAAAATACCATCTGCAGCTGAAATTTGATTAGTAAAAAAATTATCATGCCAAGACACAAATCCACACGAGATGCATATATTGACATACAAAGTCAAGTAACTGTAGAATTTTATAACCAACTATAAAATAAAGTGAACAGAATTTATAAAAACGACAGTGTCACAATGCTACGAGATTTTAATGCAAGAACTGTAAAACTAGTGATTAGAGATGTGTTGGGATCAAATAGAGGGACAACACTAGATTCCAACGGGAAATACCTCATAGATTCTGCAACATTTAACTCTTTTTAAAACTACCAACAGTTTCTTTATCATCAGAATATACACACACATTCTGGTCAAAAGTATTCGGACACCTTTCTGAAACTGTCATGTTCCCTATTATTGAACATTGAAATGGGGTGGGTCTATCCATTGCCTTTATGGTGGCTTTAACTTTGCTAAGAGACTTTCCATGAGGTGTCTGAATGTCGGTGGAGGAACGGCAGACCATTTTTTCACAACAGAAGAAACCGAACAGGCCATACCGATATTGGACGCTGGGGTCTGGCATTCTAAACTCATCCCAAAGGTGTTCCATTGGGTCAGATCGTGACTTTTGGCAGGCTAGTCCATTTCAGGAAAGTTATTGTACACAGACCATTGTCCTACACATGCAGCTTTATGGTAGGGTACAGTGTCATGCTGATAGAAACAATCATAGTCTCCAAACTGGTCTTCTACCATTCCCAATACACAATGATTTAAAATGTGTTCATATTCTTCTACATTTAGAGTTTTGCTAAGTGCATTAAAGGGACCAAACTCCCACCATTAAAAACACACACATATCATAATACCACCTCCTCCACACTTCACTGCTGGCACTACACATCATGGCAGGCAACGCTTGCCAGGCATTCGCCAAACCCAAACCCTTCTACCATATTGCCACAGGGTATAGTGTAAGTCATCATTCCAAATCACTTGTTTCTAGACATCCACTATTCGTTGGTATTGCTTTTTCCACCACTGTTCCTTAGCACTGACTACAGAAATGTTTAGCTTATTAGCAGCAGCTTGACCTTTATACCACATTCTTTTTACCTCCTAACACACAGTCATTATGCTGGCTGGACTGTTAGTAGTGCTCCGAAACTCTTGAGTAATTTCTGATGCCGATTTCTTGCGATTTTTTACAACTAGCCTTCGCAATGCTCGACAGACCCTGCCCATTATTAAATGGGGTCTGCTTGGTCTCTGTTTAATTGTGGTTGTTCTTTAATATTTCCACTTCACAGTCAACTTGGGCTGCTTTAGAAAGGGTGAAATAACCCTGATGGATTTTTCACTCAGGTGACATCCAATGTTTAAAGTCACTGGGCTCTGCTGACTGACCCATTCTGCTGTTACTGCTTCTCTACTGAGAACACAATACTCCCCGCCTCCTTTTATGCTAGCGGTCAGCTTGTCATGACATCAAGACTTCAATTCTGCATTACATAGGTGTGTTCAGATACTTTTGATAATATAGTGTACATATACATTGCCACAATGGGGAATAAATATGAGAGACTATATCTTAGTAGATAATCGAATGGCTCCCCTCATCCTGGAAACATGAGTATACAGAAGTGCAGACATCAGATCACTGTCTTTTAATAAGTGACAATACACCAACTAAATTGAATGCATTGTATAAAACCAAGCACCCCCTTACCACAGCAACGTTCAAACTATGTCTGCTAAAGGATGAAAGTACAACAGTTAGAAAACTATCCACCAAAGAACAATGGACCTCCATATTAAAGAAATAAAAGCGGATGGATAAATATTGTAAAAGTATTATCAGCTACAGCGTATGAAGCTTTAGGAAAACATTAAATGTTTTTAGCTGGTTGCTGTAATGTAACAAGCCCAGAATCCATTTATTTAAACCCGTTTTGTGGCAGGTGACATGTATGGGTAAGAATTGGACCTGTATTGAGTATTACATTCAAAAGTTCAATGCCAAGAGTAAATAACAAGTATGTGGTTTCCAAAACTAAACACAATCATTGTGATATATAGTTGACACAGGAAGAAAATTATTTAAGAAGTAAATTTTCATCCAAAGTTTCAGTACCAGCCAAAAGCAATGAGGCTTAATGTACACAATAAAACAGCATTAATTCAAATAAATAATGGAAAATAACTAGTACATAATGTACTCATCTATTAAACAAACCCCAATAAAAAGGTTCAGCATCAGAAGTGAACTATTAAGGAAGATATCAGATGCTGAAAAAAATGAATTTTAAAGTAAAAGAAAGTCAAAAATATTTTATATTCCAAATGAAATATGATTTTTAAATAAGAAAAATGGTGCAAGTTTCATTTTAAAATATAAAAAAAATAAAGTTGTAACATAGGAATTAGCTTCACAGAACCCATAGGAGGAGATAACTTGAAGCTTTTAGCATTGCAAATACAGGAGACAAGCATAAAATTAACATTAAAGGACACTTCAAGTTAAAATCAGACCAGTAACATGAAAGTAAAAAATGAAGTTGTGAAATTAAATCACTAACATTATAACATAACTGCAATTAAAGAAAAGTATTTTTATGTAGTATTTCTACAGTCAGAAAGTTCTATTAAAGAAGAGAAACGAATTTGAAAGTTTGCTCGCCATATGCTTTGAGGTGATCGATGACGTAAGCAAGTACCCAACAGACAATAGGAAATCCTATAAACAATAAAATTCTTTCATTTAAATAGATAAACAGAATTTAGTAATGGCAACATATTGTCAGCAACTAGGAAGACTCCTTGACAAAAAAATTACAGCTTGTAAATAAATCATAGATAACTTTTTTTTTTAGAGGGATAAAGAAATACATTCTGCAGATAAAATAAATAGAAGATTGAAAATAGTACCAAATGATGGCTAAAATTAAATAAAGAAAAATTATAATAACAGCTCATAACTAAGTTTAAAAGGTTAAAAACAGGATTTAAGTATTTAATCTTGATGGTGATGTAGTTGATACATGTGAAAATAGAATTTACAAACAAGAATTTGATAAAAGCAAAGATAAATACCAGAAAATAGAGCATCAAATTCAAAGAAGAATAAATTTCATTTAAAACTATAATTTAATAAGAGTGTCATAATTAATAGAAATTATTTAGTAAAACAGGTGTGAGACACTAAAACAATAATTATAACAAGTAAATGAAACCAGTCATAATTTATATCAAATTAAATAAGAAAGAAAATCAAAACTGTTCACATATAAAAATCTATGGGGAACTAAAAAAATCATTAAAGTTACAGAAAAATAACCATAATAGTCATCCTTCACATATCAGGAATTAATAAACACTAAACAAAGATATTTAGAAGGAAATGTGTCAAACTAAAGTTATATATATATAAAAAAAAAAAAAAAAAAAAAAAAAAAAAAAAAAAAAAAAAAATCTACTAAATGGTAAAGTTTCTGGAAGTTTGAATTAAAATAAGAACCAGGGATGATAGAAATCTTATGTTCCCACTGGAAAAATGTACTTGAACCCACCATTTTCTGGTGACTGGGCCAGATGATCAAGGAAGCTGATTCGTGTCATTTCACTTCATGTTAGAGAAACAGTAAACACTTACAAAATTCTCTTCGTGGAGTATTTTGACCAAGAAGAAAATAGAAATTTTTCCAGTAAACATACAGTGATGGACTTAGTTTTTTTTTTTTTTAATACAAGTGGACCTTTATTAAGATTTCTGAAGGTTTTTGGGAACTTTGCGAACAAATCCAAGAATGAAAACATGTGAATGTGGACTTTGTCGCGATTACCTGCAAATTTTCAAATAAAGATTTCGGAAGTCTGATACAATTTTAGGCAGTGCTCTTGTGAACAGATACCAGTTTAAAGTCTAGCAAATTTAGAATAATATACTGAGTGATCATTAGTAGTCACTTACTTTTATGAATCATCTTATAACCATTATCTCTTGCAGTTTCATAATACAAGCAGATTGGCAACCAGATTACAAACTATACATAAACTGAAATAGGTATCAAATTAACAAATAGCATCCACCGTTACAGCCAATGACTAGAACTTTCATATCCCCAATGTCAGTTTTATCATAACGAGTTATGGATTTTCAAAAGACGTTAATAACTGTGTGACAGTTGTAAACAAAAGTTTTGGTTAATTTCTAATAAGTAAAGATAAAGGTCATATACACAATTAGGATTTCAAATTGATTCTTTATCGTTAAAAGATTTATCAGGGATTAGATATTTCAGGAAAAATTAAAAGTACAAAAATAATTCACTTTGGCAATTTATTACAGCTAAACCACAGTGTATTTTTTTTTTTAAGTGTCATGACAGATAATATCCAAAATTATCTATCAAATATCAAAATACAGTGATAATCAGTAAGATGTGAGTGACCATGGGAAAGTGGTAGAATCAGATTCACAGTGGTGCATAAGGCAATGTGGTATATTCTGAATGATTCTCAGGTGGAGGCTGCACTCTTGCAAGCAGTCTGTCAGCAGATTTTGTAGAATGCAGGCAGAATCTGTCGTTCATGGAAGGATACAGGAGGACAATTTTCTGACTTAGAATTTTTTTTTTTTTTTTCAGCATCATACTTGATGTTTTGAATTATTTCAATAAAATAGTTCTGGTGATAGAATAATTCCAGCATCACACTGAACTCTGAAATATCTAAGTGGTTTCTTAACAAGACTTGGAAACTTTTACCTAGTATGCAAGACTAAAATAAAAGGATTGTTACTTTTGGAAACTCCACTGAATTACTGTTGTAATTGTGAAGGCACCATGTCATGGAAGCTAACCATACGCCCTCAAATAGGGATCGATTTCTGATTAAACATTTGTTGACTTAAATGTAACTTCTGAAACCAGCAATTCGAGTTTTGAAGAATGTATTATGACATGAACTTTTCTTATGTTTTGTTATTCTGCTATTCTGAACTTCCTTTGTGCAATATTTCAGTGGTCTATTTATAAATCCCATACCCTGGGTGGTGACCGTTTTGAGCAAAGAACTTCCTGAAATAATTCAATCTTCAGAAGTTTACTCGAGTCACATGGTCATCGCTTGCAATATAAACTATTTACCACCCAGCAGCTATTATGCAAACATTGCAGAACTTTTTTTTAAGGAAAGACTAATTGATTATTCACACTATCTGTACACCCAATAGATTTTCTGAATTGTGAAAGTCAACAATCTGCTAACATTTAGCACAATGTTATCAAAGACCTCAGATATCATATTTGAGTAAATAATTTCTCATTGCTTGAAATTAAATGAAACCGATAAGAAATGTCATGCCACTGTGATAAGAGAAACGGTCATTATTTTTCCCCAAAAGTACTTCTCAGATTTCAGAAGTACTTAAGAAGCTGAATTAATTTAATCAATTGAACAAAACCAGTAGAAGAAATCAGTATCCTTCTAACTGAAATAAGTTGATACTTTATTTCAGTGGTGTCATACAGTGAAACTGTCAAATGACACTTTCAGCGGGTACAAAGAGATTTGCACAGTAAATAAAACCAGAATAAAGCTTCTTCAACATCAATAAACTGAAAAAATAATAATTTTAATTGCCTAAAGTTACCCGAAAAGATTTAGAATTTTTGTTTATAAAAAGTCCAATTTTATAAAATGAATTACATTTATTACTACTAAATTTATGAACACATTTAATATCATATCAGTAGATGGTACCTTTAAGTGATCTACTAACTCGAGCCAATGGGTATATTCGTGAAACGTTAAATCATGGTCATGTTCGTGGAAGTTTCCAATTTTAACATGACCCAGTACATACAATCCACTTTTCTTCATATCATTAACAAAATGAATCAAAGGACAAGATGACCTAGGGTTATTCACCAATAACAACATCTGTGGTCGCCAGAATTTTACATGATCTTTCCTTGAATCAAGCAACAGCAAGTATTTGCGTACCTGTAAAAGACAAGATCTAAATTTTGTTTTTTCTAAGCTTGCAGAACTAACAGAAACTCCTACAGAAGAGAAGAATCAACTGGAAATAAACATGTTTGAAGTTCATAATCTTTTATCATTTTACACCTTAACTATACTATTGAATAGAGAATTAAACTCCAAAAAAATTTGTAATCAGTACAGTAAACAAGCCAAGTTAGTCACAAACTCAACAGATCAATTAAAAAAAATAAAAAATTAACTACTAACATACAGATCATCCACACACAAAATGGCGAAAGAAATATCCTGAGCTTGCCTTTGTTCAACTGAAAATTTAAAAAACTACAATCTAAGTGTCAAGAAGTGTTAGGTGTTACCTGTAGAAAATAAACAAGCCCTATAACAATTTTTCTGTTAGATATACCAGCCTTGTTGAGTGTAGCAAAAACTTGGGAAGGATATAGGGCAGGTGGACGATAGTAGTCTCAGGTGCAATTTGGACTGGGGGAGGTTTGGGGGGGGGGGGGCAGAGATTCCATTAAAGAATAAATAAAGATTAGAAAGAAAAATGAGAAAAACCATTTATGCATTTCATATGTTGTTTAAGCAAGGAAATCACATTGATTAGGTGCAGCATTTTTTAAATAAATACACAAAACAGAAGATGTATCCAATCATGGCCAATACGGCCTTAACATTCAAGTGTTGGCATGCAGGCCTGTCGTGTATTGGTGGGAAGTAAGCAAGCATTAACAAGAATATGTGCAATTTATTATTTGATTACAATTTGAAACTATAAATAAGGAGATATTATGAAATCAAATTCAGATTGTTTCTAACTGTGTGAAAACCAGGTAAAATTTGTGCAAGTTCATTAGTTATTAAAATTGTTTAAATAAAACAGAAAGGTTTTTTATTTTTACTTATGGCTTTACACCTTGTCAACATTAAGGTCTTTAAAATCAGGACAAGATTTTGGACATATAATGGGAAGGAATTCAGCCATGGCCTTCAAAAGGAACCATCCCAACATTTGCCTGGAGTGATTTTTAGAAATCATAAAATCTGGATAGCCAGCTGTGTCCTCCCGAGTATGAGGCCAGAATGTTATTCACCCACCAGGCTTGGTAATAGCAAGTAACATGTGTTCATGGTTATATATGATCTACAATATCTACATCTCTGCTTCTTTTAATGCCACGGTCTTTTGAAGGAAGCATCCTGGAATTCGCCTGGAGTGATTAGGAGAAACCATGGAAAACCCAAATCTGGATGCCCAGACAGGTATTCGAACCAGCGTCCTCCCGAATGCGAGACAGAACGTTAACTGCTCGCCCACCACACTCTGTCAGATATTCTTAGTATGAACAAATCAAATTGGTTTTTTTTACCTCATTCATAGTACTAATACAGGGTCCGGCAATAAAACCTCCCGCATTTGACATAGCCGACATGTGGGTTGCAGTGAGGATACTAATGTGGAGTGTGTTTTGTTTGAAAGCAATGTACGTGCCATTTTCAGTGTGCGCTATGGCGTGGCTTGTTGAGCACTGTGCGATTGTTGTGGAAGACTTTATTTGTAATGGTGGTTCTGTGATTAGTACTCAGCGAGCATTTCGGAGACGATTCGAACTTGGCCAACATGATCATGTCCCAGCTAGAAAAATTATTCAACTGTGGGTGTCAAACTTTAGAAAGATAGGTTCAGCACCGAAAAGAAAACCTAAAGGTCATCCTCGAACTGCAACAATGCCAGAAAATGTGGCACGTGTGATAATGTCTGTGGAACACTCACCAATGTGTTCAGCACTTAACATGCAGCTGCCATGAGATTATCTGATAGGAGTGTAAGAAGAATTCTTCATAGAGAACTTCATATGCACCCCCTTCAAAATGATGGTTACCCAGGAATTAAGTGAGAGAGATTTTGAAACTCGCAGAGCTGCATATGAGGAAATTCTTCAAAACATTCCACCTGGCGCTTTGTTTATTTCTTCGGATGAGGCCCATATCCACTTATCAGGAACTGTTAACAATCAGAATTTCTGCTACTGGGCTGCAGAAGACCTTCCTGAAATTCATCAGTGACCACTACACAGCCCTCATGTGACAGTTTGGTATGCTGTTGCTGAATATTTTGTGCGGGGACCGTATTTTTTCGAAGAAGGTGGCCACATGGCAACGGTTAATTCATACGATTATTGTCACATCCTAGAGACCTTCCTACAACCAAGGCTAAACCAGTTTATTGCATATCATGAAGATCAAGAAGTGTGGTTCCAGCAAGATGGAGCAACATCCCACACCTCTCGGCGTTCTATGGAAACATTGCGCGAGTTGGTTCCTGGGCATCCAGTCTCTTTGCGAAGGGACATTGCATGGCCCTCAAGGTCACCCGATTTATCGCCTTGTGATTTTTTCTTTGGGGACACTTAAAGGCTCTAGTGTACAAACATCGCCCCACAACACTGCAAGCATTTAAAGAGGCCATTACCCAAGAAGTGGCAGCCAATACAAGAGAAATGACACGAAGATGTATGGAGAACTTTCGGGATAGACTTCTTCAATGTGTCAACAATGGAGGATGTGATTTAGCAGATATAATTTTTAAAATCATTTAATTAAAACTGGCAAAGTATCTATTTTTCATAAATAAAAGTAATTATTCTCTATCATATTTAGATTTTCTGTGACAACCTATTAAAATGAAGGAGGTTTTATTGCCGGACCCTGCACAATAGACTCTCCAAAACCTTAATAAAAATTAATAGAAGTATCAAAACACAAAGAATTTAAATACAAAGAATACCATCAACAGTTCTGGCTACAAAAGCAGATACCTACACCTTATACTGAACACACACACACACACACACACACACACACACACACACACACACACAAAAAAAAAAAAAAAAAAATAGCATTTCCTTCATTACATTTTGTGCATATAGGTTCAGTGTGATACCAAATCAGTTAACTAAAAAAGAAGGAAAGAAACTGCAAATAACAAATCATGGTGATTAAGAATAATACTGACAAAGATAGCACCAAATATTAAACTTGATAACTGTGCATCAGGTAAATTCTTTTTTGGAATCTTAATTACAACTTTCCATGTGAAATTCAAATGCCACTGCAATCAGATTCAATAAATAATATTAACATTTTAAGATGAAAACTATTTCATTTGAAAAATATTGTCTCACTACATTCCAAGATGTAGGGAAAAATACATGCAATTTATAAATTTGTCACTATATCCTTCACAAAGGATGAAAATTGTGAAATTTATCAGAGAAGAGGACAATGGGCCAAATAAGTTTGAGATTCTCTACTCTAAGACATAAAACTTTCAAGTTGAAACATGGAAGGAACACGTTTCCTTTAAAGCAACACAGCTCAAATAAGAACAAATAATTGGAAAACTAGGGATTCAATGCAAAATACAATCAATCACAACTTGACAACACAAAAACTAATGTTTCAGGCGTGTTTCAATATTTTAGTTTCATCCAATATTATAAACCAACCTTAAAAATATACAAGCTGCAGGTTTTTTTTATTGAGTAAAGAAGTTGAAAGATAAATATTTGTGACAATTTTCATGCTCTTACAACTTCACAGAATTCTTATAAAATTATACCTGATGCAGTTCTAAGAAATTATTAGACAACTTTCCACATCCCACAGAGCCAGTCTCTTATATTGGGAGCTATGAAAAATGAATGTATTGTCTTTTATATTGTATTGTATTAAAAATAAATTCAGTTATCTAACTTATATCCATACAAGAACAGTGTGCCAACATTCTGCACAGCCCAATCATTTTTTTCTGGGCAGAATAGAAGTGACTATACACTATCCTGTAGAATGTATAATTTTATTTTGATTAATAACACTAATTTTAGCTGAGAATTACCTAATGTAAAAATTCTAAAAACATAATTTTATGTCTGCCCATAGCTCATTAGTATCTTTAAATCAGAATTACAAAAAAATGACAAGAGCCAAATTGTCCAGACAATTATTCCATTCTGTGTCATTTCCAGCATAACACTTAAGTGCTGTACAATTTTGAGAAACAATGATGTTATGAATTAATGCAGAGTGTACAAAAATACTGTTGCACAACAAATAAACTATTATAGATACCTCAACAAGAAGAATGTTGATATTACAAACTAGCACCACAATCAAAAAGAAAGCTCAATACAGTGAAACTCTACAAATAAATCATTCTTCTTGTGGGTTATCTCAAAATAATGAAAAACTTGCCTGATGGAATATTAATGCCTGAGTTATGGATCCCCATCGAAAACCACGTGATGGTGAAAATAAATGCAGAATTGTAACCAAAATGACACACAAAATAATACTTGAAGATGCATAGATACTGTTGATCACAAACATCATAACCAAAGTACCTATTAAACCAATCAGAGCTGTGTGCCAAGTAAAATATTTGAATGATGGCCTGAAAAAAATACTATATTAGTAATATCAAAATTTTTATTTGTATATTTTTAAGAAATAAACTGATACTTTATTAGAAAAATAATATTTTCTCATGAATGACACCTGAAAGTGGTTCTTTAAAACCAAGATAATTTTCCAGCTAATTTTATACTAAACTACTGTTTAAGAAAATAGCAACACCAAGGAGATATGTATTAAAATTTAATTTATTCCACAGATTAGGGACATGACAGTACACAAATAATTAGAATTATAGAACTGTACATGCACTATGAACGTAAGAATTCAGTACAGTGTGAAGCCACCACGTGCTACAATCAGTGCCTGTAGACATTGTCGCATGGAATCAGAGAGCCTGGTGGGGAGCACAGCCATGCAATTTGTAGGTATGTCCGCAAAGCAATGATAGTGGTTGCAGGTGGACAAGAATGCGCAAGTTGCTGACCGACAATATCCCAGACAAGTTCAATGGGTGACATGTCGTGAAGGTCCAGGCCAAGGAAGCAGTGGTGTCAGTTCTTTGAATAAGCCTAGAACATTCCTCACCACATGTTACTGAACATTAACCTAGTGAAATATAGCATGTGGAGCTGTCTGGGGGAGAGGCAGTGCCTCAGGCTTTAAAACCTCCATGATGAAGCAGTTGCTGTTCAGATTACCCTCAATAGATAGGAGAAAACATCGAGTGTTATAGCCAATGACACCCAAACTATCACAATTGAAATTTGTCTGCTATGCTTCTCAACAATGCAGTTTTCTGGATTGTATTCACCATGGTAACATCAATCATATACATGGCCATCACTGAAGGACAAGTTCAAGCTAGACTTGTCAAAAAACACTACATTTTGCTACTCAGCATGCCAGTGACAATGTTCACATGCTCATTGTAGTCTGAGGCTTGGTGATTTCGGGTCAATGGAAGCAAAGTATGTGCGCCACTAGTCTAGCCATCAGCAAATGGCATCAAAAAGTCGATGCAGACATTTTAACACTTGTCACAGTGATCCAACATCAACTCAACACTGTGGATGAAGCTGTTCTGGAGGTTATGGCCATGCGGACAAGATAGCAGTCATTCTGTGCTATGGTCATATTGTATGGTCCAGTAACCGTTTGTTGCTGTATATGACCATCTTCTATCCAGTGGTTCCATGCACACATCACTGTCATAGCAGCGTGCCCTATACTAGCTGTAACGCCGGAGTCTAATCATCCTGCTGTTCAAACTCACTCATATTGTGCCCTTCAATGTTGACAAGGCACACCAGCACTTGTTTGTATGTTTCAACTTTGTTTGATTTCTCTGTACTGACTGAACATTTAGTAACACTGTCATGTCTGGTCACACAAAAAAGGGTGCTATTAAGCCTATGTACAAGCCATCTCTCTCCAATCTTCATCACATATAATGGTTCCTCTGATTTTGGAGTGATTCAGACCATTCCTTCTGGGTGATGTAATTTTCACTAGTGTTTCCAATGATGACAAAATGTCACTCTCTTGGGATGTTTCAAGGCACACAATCTCCCCGTCTCCTCCTCTACCCCCAACCCATTTTCAACCAACTGAAGTTAATGGCAAACTTTTGTAATAGTTCTTGGTTATGGTGTTGCCATAAAAATGACAAAGAATGAATGTCAGATCTTGGTGGTGACATCATTCCTGATTCCTGGTACGCTGTTTCATTAACACATCGATTGACATATACCAGGCCACACTGAGTTGGTATCGAGTGTTCCTGTTAATTAAGTTATCAGCAAATCTGATCTCCATGACTTTCAAAATGATGCTGTACCTAAAGCTTTGATTTGGGTTAAAAATCCTCATTTCTTCAAATTTTCTTGTTACTGTTTTCAGCCACCAACGATTTTTCCTGCTGACCCAGACGAACATTTTTTTGCCCACTCCACATGTCAACTAGTATAGTCCTGCCCACATTCACAATGTATGCAGTAAATACCTGGGACATATAATCTTAGGTCACCCTTCACGCTTCCAACTGGGATTTTAATCTTTGCAGCAAGTCTGAAAATGATCTCTCCATGTTTGCTCAGTATTCTCCCAATTCATGCAATATACACACCCACAAATGGAAGGAAAGCAAGACCCTCAACTTCGTCATATTCCTTCTGTCTGTCTTCCTTCTTCCTCAAAAATCTTTGAATCTGTTCTGGTTGTAAGAAGTTCTACAGAGGTAGTCCAATTCAGGTGCAAGGTTGTCTGTGTCACATATTTTATGTGCTCTATGTACAAGGGTGGTAAGAACTGTCTTGCAATGCACAGTCTGGTGACAGGACAGTATGTGATAGACTTATGATAAACCAAGGGTTCCAATGTTCCATTGTTATGTTGTTTCACCAAAA
>JARYHS010010252.1:0-13000 GCA_031002005.1 Vandiemenella viatica
GGATCTCTACTATCCACTAGTTCCACACACCCATCAGTGTTGTAGCAACGAGCCCGGTACGAGCCTCAATGTTACGTTACGAAAAATCCACTTCCTGAAGACCAATCATTCTGCTATGTTCGAACTCACTCACATGCTGATATTCCGCCCTTTGAAGTCGAAGAGGCATGCCTCTATACTTCGTTTGACGACTCTGCACCGACTGAGTGTTGGTCTTGCGTAGTTCGCGAACGAACTAGTTCGGAAGAGCGCTACCACAGGCGAACTAGTTCCCAGACCTTTCGCTCCTTAGTTCGTTAGTTCGTTCGTTCGATTCTTTTCCGAAGACCAACTTTTGGTTTAGGTTATTTGTTACTATGTCATGAAAAATGAAACAGTTCACTGTGGACACATTTCACTGAACACACTAACATAAAAAGAAAAAAAAACTGTTCAATATTAATAATTATTGCAGAAGTTACAAACGTAAATTTATCGATGAATGTGAAAACGAAACACGCTTTTATCCAATTAACAACTAAAAGACAACCACCGATAACCATAACTACCATAACAAACAAAAGAGCGCATGCAGTCGCGGTAGCAAAGCGAGCGAACGATCTGTCTTTCTGGAATCCGAGAGGGGAGCGAGCGACCTTGTTCGCTAAGGAGCTGCGAACTAAACTGAGTGCTCCCGGTCGCGAACTATCATGTGGACGTCTACTAGTTAGACCATCACCATTCACCAACATTTTGTCGGTTGATTTTAGTATTTTTTTTTTTTTTTTTAGAATAAGCTATAATAACATAATATTTTACGAAAGCGTAGAAAAGGACAAAAGGTATGTTTAACTATTTTATTTTTTAAGCGCTATTTTTGGCACTTCTTGCATCTTTAGCAATTTTTTGTCTACAGTAAAATTGTAATAAGCTATATCGCATTCAGCAGTTAAATTAATGTCGATCAAAAACTCATTTTTTATTAATTAAATACTTCCCTTACTTTTACCTAGATTTCGTGTAATATTGTTATTTCAGAGTAAATTTCGTTCACTTTGACACTCATTTTTTCTAGTAAATTTAGAACTTCTGATATTGTCTCACAGTCATCAAATGAAACCTCGTGTTTTAAATTTAATTTTTGGATTTTGCAAAGCCAATTGCTTTCATTAAAATCTAACAATTTATAAGATACTCCAGTCATTTATCTACGAATACTAGAAAATTATTTTTAATATTAACACTTTCTGTGGGGAAGTTAGCTTCTACGGACTTTTTCTTGTTTTCTTAACCAAAGAAACAGTCGGCTTTACATTTTTCTAGCACCGATTTTAAAGTTGACATAATATAATACTTACCTCAGATTGTGACGTTATTACCTTCCAGATGTTTAACAGCTTTGCGAAAGTTATGTAAAAAAAAATGGCTCACGAAATTAAAAAAGATTTTAACTTTTGTGTCTTCATCAGTTTCATTCGTCGTCAAAATATTTTGAATGTGTGTTGGATAAACCTTTCCTACACTAATAAAATAATCGCTCAATTGCTTCAAATTCACTAGAAATTGACGCACATTCATTATTGCTAGCTCTTTTCATAACTTATTTAATTCATTTAAATATCAAAAGAAAGAACAGCTTTCAAGTGAAAAAATTAACAAAAACGAAGCAAAGACAGATGCACGAGCAAACATTTGTTTGACTTTGTCAATTTTGACATTGCATAACATCTCTGAAGTGGCATTTAGGTAAACGCACATCCCATCATTCATAAGATAAATCATAATGTGCCTTCACAGATTTTACAAGGGGAGGAATTTGTTTGTTATTATTTCTGTGTTGCAATAATAACAATAATAATAATAAATAAATCTATTTTAAAATTAATATTCTACGAATGTTTGTAAAGCAAAAGGTAAAAACAGCACAATTGACTGCCGCATTTTACCCATTTGTGCAAAGGACAATGAGCACTTTGGTTTATCGGCGGCCACTGATCATGCTAATGTCATTTGAAATGGCTAATATTAAGTAACAACTTTTTTTAAGAAGGTCATAATAAATTCCATTTAGAAATGACAAACAATGATTAAGTAATGTCCTAATAAAACTGTCATAACAAACAAAATAGCGCTTGCAGTAGCGGTAGCGAGGTGAGCGAACGATCTGTTCCTCTGAATTAGAGACGGGAACTAACGATCTGAAAGAGCGACCTAGTTCGCGAGGGAGCTGGGAACTAAACTGAACGCTTCCAGTCGCGAACAAATTATGCGCAAGTCTAGTGAGCGTGGCGTAAAAACACCTGTCTGGTCACATAACAGAGGACGCCGTTAGACCTGTGTGTACGCCGTCTCTCTGAAGTCTTAATCACTTATTGTGGTTCTACTGTTCTGCACTTCCTACTATTTTCGAGTGATTCAGACCATTCTTTCTGCGTGTCTCAATTTTCAGAAACAATATTGTAAAGGGGGTGGGGAATACAGTAAAGTGTACATCACCACTGACATTAATTCTGAATGTAATAATGTTTACTTGGACTAATTCAAAAGAGCATACACCTTCGTCAGGAATGGATACCACTGAGTAACGAGCCTGCACTATAAAAGCAAATTTACTGCTTGGGGATTACGTCTCATAATAACCAATACTTAAATGTCGCATCAGTTATAGCTCCTTCGAGGTTGTTCGGATATTTGGTACTATTAATTGTCTTGGTAAGTTTGAAAGACTTTTAAGTAGTTTTACAATATATACTAAAACTGGATTATATGGAGAAAGTACGAAATTTCCAAAATCTGTAATAATGACTTCATTACCGAAGAAGTGGTGTTTATAGTTAAATAGTGAATATTTCGGTACTAAGGCTTAGCGAAAGTAAAACAGTAAAAATAGTCGTGAATAACTATATCTTCACTACTTGATAAGTTTTTACAAACACGTGAAATGATATGGCAGGCACAAAACCTTAAAATTCTAACAATCTTCTCTTGCACATTCCAAAAAAAGGCCAAGTCCCCATCTGCGCACTTAATACAGAATGGAGTTAAATAAAGTTTCCCGTGGCGTGAGTAAGCCTAATAATGAAATATCGCAGTTCAGTACAGCCACTGGAGTTTAACAAAGCTTGCTTCAGAATAACTATTATCTGTCCGCTGGAATGAGGAACATCCTGGATTAGACGATCTGGCGTTTGAAGGACTCCACAGTCGGAAGTCAATAGTTTCTACGCGGTTGAGTGGCTCCTCGTCATAGCGTGAAATACTGACGTTTCGGTCAACATGCTCCGGTCATTCATCTTGCGTAGAACTGCACTGCAACCAGTCAGGTACATTCCATCACATATAACTCGCCAGAGTTTATGGAAATGTCCCATCGTAGGCCGAAGCATATTGACCGAAACGTCGCTATCATACTATGACGAAGTGCATTCCGAACAACCTACAAACTAGTGTGTTACATGGTTAATCAGCATGTCAGCGCAGCTAAAGAAATTTTGATATTGCTAAAGTCTTCTCTGCTGGCCTTTAATAAAAACGTTTCAGTCTGTAACTTGATGAATGTGCTGTTAAGTCGCATGCTAAAGTCACCCAAGGGAATAGATTTAAATACAAAACCTGTTATAACGATTTAGAGCTTTTGCTGTTTCCTGTCATTATCATCATCATTTTCTCCAGTCTCAGCCTTAAAGCTTGTCGTTTTGAGGGTTGTTGTCCCGAAACGTTTCCTCCCTCTGTCTTCTCTTGAATTTTCTTCCTTGAATCGTCTCTTGAATTTCTTCCTAATCGTCTTCTCTCAACGTTTGGTTGGTCGTCTTGATGGCGTATTAATTGGTTCTTCTTTAGCGCTCCGACAGCATCAATGGCCTACTATGTTTGACAGCGGCAGTTTCATATTCGCCGAGACAGCTTACCAGTGGATTGGAATAGTGATGTGCTACACTGTAGAATTTATAGATATGTTGCTGGACTCTTTCGATGAGCCTGGCTGTTCCAGAGCCTTGTGGACTGCGTCAGTAGGGGATCGGTCGGGCAGATGTAGTGCTCACTTCAGTGCTCTGTTCTGCAGCTCTTGCAACTATCTCAGGTGGCAATTAGCAGTGTTCTCACAGATAGGGAAAGCATACTGAATTACTGGACCAATTAAGGAGCAGTAAATGGTAACTCCTAGATGTGATGAGCTTTTCCAGTTAAGTATCGGGTAAAGAGCATGGAGCCGAGCACTTACCCTTTCCCTGATGTCCTCGATGTGAGCTCGATATGTCAATTTACAGTCGAGTGTTACACCGAGGTACCGAGCAATTGGTTCCCAGGGATAGATTCACCTCCGAGCTGAAGTTGCAGGTGTGGTAGTTGCTGCCACGGCATCCTAGGCGACGCGTCAACGTAATCGCTTGCATTTTGACGGGGTTTATACTTATCCGCCACCTCCTAGGCCCACGCTACCGTCTGCTGAAGAGCTTCCTAGAATCGTCTCGTGGCGATGGCTCAAATTCGCTAGATGTGAAGTATGCCGTATCGTCGACGTACAGGGCTGTTTTCACTTTCGCAGGTGCTGGAATGTCAATTGCGTACAGGATATAAAGAACAGAACTAGTACAGAGCCCTGTGGTACACTTGCACAAATGCGCCGTCGTGTCGACAGGGATGCAGAAGGTGCTCCTCAACCAGTTTCCCGTGGGGACCAGGAAATCCTATTCGTACAACTTGCAGAGCAGATCGGTATGCCACACTGAGTCGTATGCTCACGCGACGCCG
The DNA here is from genome assembly GCA_031002005.1 of Vandiemenella viatica. Lineage (NCBI taxonomy): Eukaryota > Metazoa > Arthropoda > Insecta > Orthoptera > Morabidae > Vandiemenella > Vandiemenella viatica. The sequence goes on from JARYHS010010252.1 coordinate 4,732, forward strand.
AGCAACACCAAACCACAATAGCTTCTCTCGAAGGCCCTTGTCGCTGTCTCCACAACACGCATCAGTCGATGCGTAGTGAAGTGCCCTCTGCGGAACCCAAGTGGATGATGGGGTATGACGCCTTGCAACCTGTATGTAGGTGTCAATATGCTTCAGCAGAATTTGCTCGAACACTTTGCTGAGCGCAGGAAACAGTCTGATTGGCCGTTAATGCTGGGGAAAGATTCCCAGCCTTATGAACTCCGACAACAATGGCATGTTTCCATGCTCTCGAGGAAGTCTAATTTCGATGATGGTATTGAAGAGTCGCGCCAAGTAGTTCACAGCTTCAGGTGGTTGATTTCTAAGTGCCCGATTTGCCCACTTGGTCGTGCCCAGATGCCTTTCGTGGTTGAAGCCCGGCGATGCAGTTAGCTATCTCCTGCGGTTCAAGTCTCGATGATGTAGTGGTCATCGTTGGCTGACAGGTACATCCGCAGTCTGCGACGTATGCGGCGGTCGTCATCGACAGGCTGGAAGTTGTTGTCAAAGCTGTCTGCTAGCGCGTTAGCCTTGTCTAGTGGTAGAAATACAAGACCGCGTTCGCCGTGGAGTGGTGGTATCAGCTTCCTCCGGCGGGTGAGTCGCCTAGTTTCATCCCACATGCTGCCATCGTTTGGTCGTAGCATTGCAACACGTGCGAACCACTTACCATTTCTGTGCTCTATCAATGGTGCTTTCTAGCTCTCGTTGCAATTGATTGAGGAGGCGGTGAGTGGTACGATTCCTCGTTAGTTTCGATTGCTTCACGATATGATTTTTGTGTCTGATCTGTGCAAGGAGGAGCGGTGGAAGCTGGCAGGAACGCTCCATGCGTGGGTGGATGTGTGATGTGCGTTGTGGCTTTATTTATGGTGTTGGTCAAGAATCTTAGAGCCACCTCAACATTCCCAGCCGCTGTTCCAGTTTGATCGCTGCGACTTCCCTATACCGGTCCCAGTTCGTCCGCTTGAAATCTGGAATTGGTTGAGTTGCTGTCTGCCATGCACGGAGTCGAGCAACCACCGCCGTGAGCAGCAGTCATCGACTTTCTTGTGTGTTTAATCTAAAGTGTGGTAGATAGACTTTGTTTTTATCTTTGAATTTTCTGTATAGGCAGTGAGTCAGCAGTCGAGCAACCGCCGCCGTGAGCAGCAGTCATCGACTTTCTTGTGTGTTTAATCTAAAGTGTGGTAGATAGACTTTGTTTTTATCTTTGAATTTTCTGTGTAGGCAGTGAGTCAGCAGTCGAGCAAACCGCCGCCGTGAGCAGCAGTCGTCGACTTTCTTGTGTGTTTAATCTAAAGTGTGGTAGATAGACTTTGTTTTTATCTTTGAATTTTCTGTGTAGGCAGTGAGTCAGCAGTCGAGCAACCGCCGCCGTGAGCAGCAGTCGTCGACTTTCTTGTGTGTTTAATCTAAAGTGTGGTAGATAGACTTTTTTTTTATCTTTGAATTTTCTGTGTAGGCAGTGAGTCAGCAGTCGAGCAACCGCCGCCGTGAGCAGCAGTCATCGACTTTCTTGTGTGTTTAATCTAAAGTGTGGTAGATAGACTTTGTTTTTATCTTTGAATTTTCTGTGTAGGCAGTGAGTCAGCAGTCGAGCAACCGCCGCCGTGAGCAGCAGTCATCGACTTTCTTGTGTGTTTAATCTAAAGTGTGGTAGATAGACTTTGTTTTTATCTTTGAATTTTCTGTGTAGGCAGTGAGTCAGCAGTCGAGCAACCGCCGCCGTGAGCAGCAGTCATCGACTTTCTTGTGTGTTTAATCTAAAGTGTGGTAGATAGACTTTGTTTTTATCTTTGAATTTTCTGTGTAGGCAGTGAGTCAGCAGTCGAGCAACCGCCGCCGTGAGCAGCAGTCATCGACTTTCTTGTGTGTTTAATATAAAGTGTGGTAGATAGACTTTGTTTTTATCTTTGAATTTTCTGTGTAGGCAGTGAGTCAGCAGTCGAGCAACCGCCGCCGTGAGCAGCAGTCATCGACTTTCTTGTGTGTTTAATCTAAAGTGTGGTAGATAGACTTTGTTTTTATCTTTGAATTTTCTGTGTAGGCAGTGTGTCAGCAGTCGAGCAACCGCCGCCGTGAGCAGCAGTCGTCGACTTTCTTGTGTGTTTAATCTAAAGTGTGGTAGTTAGACTTTGTTTTTATCTTCGAATTTTCTGTGTAGGCAGTGAGTCAGCAGTCGAACAACCGCGGCCGTGAGCAGCAGTCATCGACTTTCTTGTGTGTTTAATCTAAGTGTGTTAGTTAGACTTTGTTTTTATCTTTGAAATTTCTGAGAGTCAGCAGTAGTCAGTTGAGCCTCAGCGACCGTAGCCTACATTTGTGTGTGATTTGTATTTTACTGGTTTTTGTGTTATCTTTGAATATTTCCTTTTTAGGTAATGATCCAGTGAGTTGAGCCTCTGCGTCTGTTAGCAGCAGTAACCGAATTGTTGTGTGATCTGAAATTTCCTTGTTTCGTATTATCTTAAATATTTCCTGTTTAGGTAGTGATCCATTTAATTGAGCTGTAGCAGCTGTCTGATTTTTCTGATTAATTTGTTTGTGACTGTGTTTGGTTGTTTGTGGGACATGGTTTGCGCAATGTGTTACAGTAGACGTCAGGCTCTCGAAGAGATTCGTACTACGATGGCATCTCTTCAGGCACAGGTGTGGAGCATGTTAGATGACGAACGGCAGTGCGTCGAAGAATTACCGGAGGCTACTGATGTAGAACCGGCAGGTGAGGAATTGTCAGGTATCTGTTGCAGGGAACGACTGGCACCGGGTGGATAGGAGAAAGGCATCAAAATTCCAAAATAACCGACGGGAGAATGATATCTTGCCCCTAAGTAATGCGTTTTCAGTTTTGCAGGAGGTTGAAGATCTTAGTGCGAATGGCCGAGAAGCACAGCAGGGAAGATTTACTCGCAGACACCGAGTGATGCCAAGGAAAGGATTACTTATCATTGGAAGCTCCAACGTCCGACGTCTAGAGAAACCCCTACGTGACCTAGCTGAGAAGAATGGTGCAGACCCTCGTACTAACGTTCATTCTGTGTGTCTTCCAGGAGCAACCGTGCCACGAGTCATGGAGGCTATACCAAAAGCGATTAGAGAATCGAACTGCCGTCAGTTGAGGGTAGCTGCGCACGTCGGAACTAACGACTCGTGTCATGTTTCTGTTTCAGATATAGTGAAATCGATGGACAAGTTGGGCCACAAGGCGTATGAATCAGCGCGTGAGAATTCGGTAAAGTTGCAGTTTTCCATCTGCAGTGTCGTGCTGCGCATCGATTGTGGGGAAGCCGTATGGTGGAAGATTTATAATTTGAATTGTAGTCTACAGGAGCTGTGTCGCAGAAACAACTGGGGCTTCGTCGATCTTCGACAGATGATAGCTGCCAGCTGGGACGCATTTGACAGGTCGGGCGTCCACTACTCACCGAGAATGGCGATAAAGGTGGCTGCTAAAATATGGAACCGTCTTGATGTGAATTATTTTTTAGGAACACCTTGAGGCCCGAGGATCCCTCAGTTCGACGAAGACACGCGTCGTTAATCTAGATCTTGGTTCTGGAAGTGACTGCGTGAATAAATCGAAATTTACAGCTCCAAATACTTCACCCGTTTCCTTTCGGAGTGAAAATAGTAAAAATGCGAATTTAGACTCTACAGATACAGATATTAAACCGCTAAGGATAATGGTCCTTAATTGTCGGAGTATTAGAGGGAAAGTAGCCGATTTCCACGATGCCGTTGCGACTAACGATGTTGATATAATACTAGGAACCGAGAGCTGGTTGACGCCAGAGGTAGAATCTAGCGAAGTATTTGCTCCTCAATTCAATGTTTTTCGGAAAGACAGAACTACCTCAATGGGCGAAGGTGTGTTCGTGGCCGTTAATAAAACCATCAATTGCTCCGTAGTAAATGAAACGGAAAATTGTTGCGAGTTAATATGGGTGAAGGTAAAAATTGGCAGAAGCTTAAAGTTCATAATAGGATCATTTTACCGACCTCCGGACTCTGGATTAGATAACGCGGAATATTTTAGACAGTCACTTAATAGTATTTCTCAGAAATTTCAGGGACATACATTGATCATGGGAGGTGATTTTAATATACCCTCTGTTAACTGGGATACATTTACTTTCAGGTCAGGCGGAAGAGATAGGTTAATAACCGAAACGTTCCTGGAATCATTCGCGGAAAATTCTCTTGAACAGATGGTCGAAGAGCCAACGCGGAGCGTCAAAGATTCCTCGTCCATTTTGGATCTTTTTCTTACTAACAATCCGGATGTTGTAGATAAAGTTTATATAGAAGACGGTATAAGTGATCACAAGGCGATTGTGGTAACTTTAAAATCTAGGCTGAATTTGAAGCATGATAAAGAAAAACTCGTTTATTGTTTCGATAAGGCAAATGATGCAGTGTCGTGCTGCGCATCGATTGTGGGGAAGCCGTATGGTGGAAGATTTATAATTTGAATTGTAGTCTACAGGAGCTGTGTCGCAGAAACAACTGGGGCTTCGTCGATCTTCGACCGATGATAGCTGCCAGCTGGGACGCATTTGACAGGTCGGGCGTCCACTACTCACCGAGAATGGCGATAAAGGTGGCTGCTAAAATATGGAACCGTCTTGATGTGAATTATTTTTTAGGAACACCTTGAGGCCCGAGGATCCCTCAGTTCGACGAAGACACGCGTCGTTAATCTAGATCTTGGTTCTGGAAGTGACTGCGTGAATAAATCGAAATTTACAGCTCCAAATACTTCACCCGTTTCCTTTCGGAGTGAAAATAGTAAAAATGCGAATTTAGACTCTACAGATACAGATATTAAACCGCTAAGGATAATGGTCCTTAATTGTCGGAGTATTAGAGGGAAAGTAGCCGATTTCCACGATGCCGTTGCGACTAACGATGTTGATATAATACTAGGAACCGAGAGCTGGTTGACGCCAGAGGTAGAATCTAGCGAAGTATTTGCTCCTCAATTCAATGTTTTTCGGAAAGACAGAACTACCTCAATGGGCGAAGGTGTGTTCGTGGCCGTTAATAAAACCATCAATTGCTCCGTAGTAAATGAAACGGAAAATTGTTGCGAGTTAATATGGGTGAAGGTAAAAATTGGCAGAAGCTTAAAGTTCATAATAGGATCATTTTACCGACCTCCGGACTCTGGATTAGATAACGCGGAATATTTTAGACAGTCACTTAATAGTATTTCTCAGAAATTTCAGGGACATACATTGATCATGGGAGGTGATTTTAATATACCCTCTGTTAACTGGGATACATTTACTTTCAGGTCAGGCGGAAGAGATAGGTTAATAACCGAAACGTTCCTGGAATCATTCGCGGAAAATTCTCTTGAACAGATGGTCGAAGAGCCAACGCGGAGCGTCAAAGATTCCTCGTCCATTTTGGATCTTTTTCTTACTAACAATCCGGATGTTGTAGATAAAGTTTATATAGAAGACGGTATAAGTGATCACAAGGCGATTGTGGTAACTTTAAAATCTAGGCTGAATTTGAAGCATGATAAAGAAAAACTCGTTTATTGTTTCGATAAGGCAAATGATGCGTTTATGGTCGATCATTTGGCGAAAAATTTTGAAACGTACACGCTTAATACAAATGTTGAGGAACTTTGGTTTAATTTAAAAGAAATAATATGGACCGGCTTAAATCAATTTGTTCCCAAGAAGTTTATTAAGGTTAGTAAGAACTTCCCGTGGTTCAATAGGGAAGTGAAACGTTTGCTCAGGAAGCAAAGGCGTTTACATGCGACGGTAAAGAAATCGGGGGACTCATCTGATCGCGCTAAATTAGTCCACTTGCGAGCGGATGTGCGTAAGGCAATGCGTGATGCGTTTAAAGAATTCCAAGCCAGAAATTTATCCGAAGATCTGATTACTAATCCAAAAAAGTTCTGGTCATATGTCAAATTAATAAGAGGCTCTCGAAAGGTCATGCCGTCGTTGATTAATGAAAATGGGGAATTATCAGAAACTAGCATCGAGAAAGCAGAAATTTTGAATAATGTATTTAAAAAAGCTTTCACGTCAGAAAACTCGGAGGAGATTCCGATATTTAACAATCGAACCAACAAAATTATGAATGATCTCGTTCTCGATGTCGAGGGAATAACTAAACTGCTTATGAATGTAAATCCCAACAAGGCTCCAGGACCAGACGGTATTCCTACAAGATTCTACTCTAGGTACGCAAAGGAAATTGCGCCGTATTTGATGAAATTATATACCGCCTCCTTGGATCAAGGAAAAATACCAGCCGAATGGAAGACCGCCATCGTAAGTCCAGTGTTCAAAAGTGGGAATGTTAATGATCCTCAAAATTATAGGCCGATCTCGTTAACCTCAATATTTTGCAGGATTTTAGAACACATCATCTATTCAAATGTCATGCGGTTTTTGGATGAAGATGAGCTTTTAAACCCAAATCAACATGGATTCAGAAAAGGCCGATGCTGCGAAACACAACTTGCCCTCTTAATTCACGACTTGAGCCGTATTATAGATAAGCAATCCCAGGTTGATTTAGTTTTATTAGACTTCAAAAAAGCTTTCGACACTGTGCCTCACACTAGGTTACTTAGGAAACTTCGCGGTTACGGTATATCTAGACAAATATGTGATTGGGTTGCAGACTTTTTGAAGGACAGAACACAGTGTGTAGTTCTCGACGGTGAGCGTTCATCACTTGCCGAAGTGAAGTCCGGGGTTCCCCAAGGAAGCGTGATAGGGCCTCTGTTGTTTCTCATATACATTAATGATTTGTGCGACATAATAAGGGGAATGAAAAGATTATTTGCCGATGATGCTATTATTTATCGTGAAATCACAACCCAGGACGACTGCGCTTTGTTACAAGACGATATTATGAAAATAATTGCGTGGTGTAAAGATTGGCAGTTGGTGTTGAACGCTAAAAAGTGCCAAGTCATGCGTGTAAGTAAAAAGGTGACACCATTTAGCTTTGAATATACAATTAATGGCACTGTCCTTAGAACAGTAGATTCCGCTAAATACCTAGGGGTAACAATTCGTAATAATTTGTCGTGGCATGAGCATATCGAGAATGTAATTAGGAAAGCAAATCGTATGCTTAGATTTCTAGGTCGTAATTTAAAACAATGCACTCCTGAAGTTAAATCGATTGCGTACAAGTCACTAGTGAGGCCTCACCTGGAATATTGTTGCTCTGTATGGGGTCCCCATCAAAAGGGATTAATGGAGGCATTAGAGATGGCCCAAAGAAGAGCCGCCTGATTCGTGACAGGTATATATAGTTGGAGGGAAAGCGTAAGTGCCATGTTGAAGGAGTTAGGTTGGGAAGACCTGGAGCACCGAAGGCGTTGCTCTCGACGGAAGCTAATTGAAAAATTCTCGACTGACGTATTTCGGAATGACAGCAAACAAATATTGCTACCAGCAACATTCATATCTCGGAATGACCGCAAAAATAAGATAAGAGAAATCAGGGCCAGAACCGATTCATTTCTCTACTCATTTTTTCCACGAGCGATTAGGGAATGGAATAGAATAGATTTACCGGGCGAGTAAACACAAAATCGGACAGGAGTAGCTTCCGACAAAGCACTCCGGCCATCCTGATCTGGGTTTTCCATGGTTTCCCTAGATCGCTCCAGGCGAATGCTGGGATGGTTCCTCACAATAGCCCATGGGCGCCTCCTGCCATATCCCGTATATCCCTTCCAAACCATTACCTTTCCTGATAGGTGCAATGCACCCTCCGCCAAACACTTTTAGTGAATCGCGGAGTAATTGTAATAGTAATAGTATTAAAACATGTAATAACACACAGACTGTATCGTGATGTGAAATTTATTCTTGTTTATTTCTTAGCAGCTGTGGTTAGGTTGAAATGCGGCCTGAACCAGATTATAAATGTCACCAAAGGCACAAAGAACTATTTATATAACTGATTTTTGACTTTCGATATCTCAAGAAATACCAGCAAGCGATATACCACAAAATTTTATTCTTTACTTTCGAATTGTTTATCACTATTCACCACCAATTTGCAACAACATATGGTATTGAGAAAACCCCGTACTAGTGATATTAAACACAAAATTACATAAAGAGTGTCCATAAACTACATGGCACAGTCTAGGGGGGGGGAGGTAGGCTAGAAGGCTACGCTGCACGATGTGGGGGTTACGAGCCAGACCACGTAGCTTTCTATTCATATCATTTTTCACAGTTAAAAT
>JARYHS010010255.1:0-20209 GCA_031002005.1 Vandiemenella viatica
AAATTTGGAACAATCATGAGCGTAACCTCTGATAAAGATATGGTAGCAAAAGATTCGTTGTAGACAGCGGCATTAGAACCGTGAAAATAGATCTGAAGTGCCACGTACCATCCTATGTAAACATTGCCGGATTTAAAGCACTCGTTATTTACGACGGGCAGCCACGTGTGTGTGATATGCAACTCCAACGAACATTTCAAGGCTGAATGCACCAAGAAGAGACCTCTGCAGTTACCATCTGAGCGTTTGGTCCCTGATACAGCTTTCAGTGGCGAACCCTTAAAAGCATCATATGCTCGCGTGGTAAATGGTAATTCCTCAATCAATATATAATGATGAACATACTCTCAGAATGGAAACGGATGACCCGTCGAACATCAGAATGGAAACAGAGAATCCTTGTAATGTTGAAGCATCTCAAGAACCACCGAAGGAAAAAGAGGAAAATTATACAACAGAACAAGAAAACAGCAAAACCGCTAAACTACATTCACTGGAAATGCAATCAACTGAGAAAAAATAAATCAAGAAAAATGTTAACAACAACCTGTTACAACGCCTTCACCTGAGAAAAAGAAACTAAGCTAATGGAAGAACGCAAGCACGAAAACACACCAAACACCAAAAGACCGAGCCTTGATAAGAGAAGAGTTGATTCCATAGCGGAAGAATTGGCCGAAAAATCCAGAAAAGGTACCACTCTACAAATGGAGACAATGTTGATGAAACCCCTCAAAGTGCAAACTCCAATAAGGAAGACAAAAGCTATGAAAATAAGACCAGCGATATACTTGAAATAGAAAACGTCTGTGGAAACACTAAAATACTTTGGTCGGACGACATCGGTGACTTAGAAGAAGAGGATATTCAAAGCGAATAAGAAGTATGAACAAGGTCTTAATTGTTATTAAATTATACGCAAAAAAAACTCAATTGTTTGTTCAACACAGTGTGACAACACTGATCTAAATGGCAGACGGTAGTGGAAGTACTGTGTGTCCACCTTACATTTAAATGGAATAAAGCGGAGCAGAAATGAAACTACACAAAAAAGATGACATCTGTACAACATAACTACAATTAATATAAATTCTATAGAAAGTCACCCTAAAATGAGAAGTCTCGTGGAATTTCTATATAATAGTAATACAGATTTGCTCTGCTGCAAGAGGTGCGCCCCCAATTTTTGAAAACAATTACAGGATTTAATATTCTACTCAACACGGGCCCAGATGTTGGTTTGGGCACGGCAATACTGCTGAGAGAAGGAATAGAGTTTAAACAAGTTGAAATGTTAGAAAACGGTCGTGGTTTGGCTTGTTCAGTGGATGATACCCACATTATTAATATATATGCACCCTCTGGGAACTCCAAACGAGAGGAAAGAGCAACATTTTACAAATCTGAAATAACGTACCTACTACGCAATCATAAGACAAAGAGAATAATAGGAGGTGACTTCAACTGCGTTTTGAAACCAGCTGATCAAATACCCAACTACAACTCCTGTAATGAATTAAAAGAGATAGTAAATAAATTACGTCTAATAGATGTTTGGGAAAAGAAATATCCATCTAAAACAGGTTTCACCTTTTTATCCAACACCTCAGCAAGCAGATTGGGCAGATTCTACGTCACTGATGATCATAATTTGTTGAAATTAAAATTCCAACTGATATACCAGTATGTAATAATAAAATAAACAATTCAAAGTCATTGCGTCAAAGTGTTCAGACCAGTATTTTCCACCAAAATATAAGAGGAATATTTAGTAAAACTGATGACATTACCTTAAGCCTAGAAGAGATTCAAAATTCCAGAAATTTTAATGTAGACGTTTTGTGTATATCTGAGCATCATTTGTCTGATACAGGAATATCTCAGCTGTCCATCCCAAATTATAAATTAAGCTCTCATTTCTGCAGATGTAAAATGGAGAAAGGGGGAGTTGCCATTTTTGTTAAAAATAATATTGAATGCAGTAGTGTAGTTGTAAGTAAGTATTGTATAGAACAACACTTTGAATGTTGTGTTACTAAACTAGAATATGATAAGGAAGAGCTGATAGTGATAGCAATTTACAGGGCCCCCTCAGGTAATTTCAGACTGTTTTTATCTCATTTAGAGTCTTTGCTACTAAGTTTTACAAATAGCAAACAAATAGTATTATGTGGAGATTTCAATGTTGACTTTCTGAATCACAGCAATGATAGATTAGATATGGAAGCCTTGATGTTGTCTTTTAACTTAACAGCACTTGTAAATTTTCCTACGAGAATACAAAATAATAGCAGGACTGCAATTGATAATTTTTTTATGGATATTTCTCAGTGCAGTAATTACAGCATACATCCAGTAATAAATGGTATCTCAGATCATGATGCCCAGCTATTATGTATCGAGTCCAGGAACACTGTTAAACAGATAAAGAAAAGCTGGGTTTATAGAAGAAATATTAGTGAAAATAATATAAAACACTTCATAGATACCTTAAACAATGAAAACTGGTTAGAAGTATATAATGCGCAGGGTGTTAATGCGAAATTTGATTCCTTTCTGAATATATTTCTAACACTTTTTGAAGGTAGTTTCAAAAAAAGGAAAATTCTCAACACTCCAAACAATGAACTGGGCATGGGATGGATAACAAAGGGTATTAGAATCTCTAGTAAAACAAAGAGGGACCTTTATTTAAAAATGAGAGAATCAGATAACTATGCGCTGAAAGTTCACTATAAACTTTATTCTAAAATACTAAGAAATGTAATAAGGAAGGCCAAGAACAGTACATATCGGCGAAAATAGAAAATTCAGACAATAAAATGAGAACAATATGGAATATAATAAAGACTGAAACAGGAAAAACTGTAAATCACTCTAAAGACATAAAAATAGAACAAAATGGACATGTGTATAGCGAAGTAGGGGAAGTTTGTGAAATATTTAACAAACATTTTACGTCAGTAGTAGATAAATTAGGCATAGAAAAGCAATCCCCACATAGTGCTCTAAGGCTTCTTGAGACTGCTTTCCCAAATAGCTTTGTGGAGATGAAATTGCCACCAGTAACAGTCTCAGAAATAAATAAACTCATTAAACAATTAAAACCTAAAAATTCTTCCAGCTATGACAATATTTCAAGTAAATTACTGAAAAGATGTTCAGACTGTATCAGTCATGTACTTGCTCACATTTGTAATGAATCCTTAATACAAGGTGTTTTTCCCGATAGACTAAAATATGCTGTTGTAAAACCATTATTTAAAAAAGGAGAAGTAACATGTGTAGACAACTATCGTCCCATTTCATTACTTTCAACATTCTCAAAGGTTTTTGAAAAAGTCATGTATAGTAGAGTAATAAAACATGTTACACACTATAATATCCTAACTAATTCACAATTTGGGTTCAAAAAAGGATCATCCATAGAAATGGCTATATATTCATTTTTAAATAACACATTTGAGGAACTGAATAATAAAATGAATCCTGTAGGAATATTTTGTGATCTTGCAAAAGCATTTGACTGTGTAAATCATGAATTACTTTTGAAAAAAATGGAATACTATGGTATTTTTGGGACCGCAGGTAAATGGTTTAAATCATACATTGAAAGCCGAATGCAAAAAGTTTCAATTTTTGATTCTAAAATAAGTAAAGATGCTTCATCAGACTGGGAGAAAATAAAACATGGAATTCCACAAGGCTCTGTCTTAGGTCCCCTCCTCTTTCTGTTATACATCAATGACCTTCCTGGAAATTTATCCGACAAAGTTAAGAGTGTTTTATTTGCAGATGACACTAACCTGACTGTGCGTAAAACACCAAACAGTACTATAGAATTTAATGTAAATGAAGTACTTAGAGTAGTAGCAAATTGGTTTAAGGCAAATTCATTAAAATTAAATTTTGAAAAAACACATTATATTAGGTTTAAAACAAAAAACTATGCACAGCCAGATATATGTATAAACTATAAAAACAACAAAATCTCAGAAACAGAGAGTATAAAATTTCTTGGTATTAAAATAGATCAGAAACTCTGTTGGCATGATCATATCACTACACTACTGGCAAAGTTAAGTAGTGCCACCTTCGCAATACGAACACTTTCTCTAACAGCAGATCTAGAATTAATGAAACAGGTGTACTCCTCATATTTTCATTCAGTAATGTCATATGGCATAATTTTTTGGGGAAACTCTTCACAAAGTAAAAAAGTTTTCATAGCACAGAAAAGAGCTATTAGGTTTCTGTGTAGGGTAAAACCAAGAACTTCTTGCAGACAACTCTTTAAGAAACTCAATATTCTTACAATGTATTCTCAGTATATATATTCTCTCATGAGCTTTGTCATAGAAAATTTTAACCTGTTTACACCTAATTCACAGGTACACAGTTTCAATACAAGAAACAGAAATAACTTGCATAAAACACAAACATCTCTGTCATTAGTACAAAGAGGAGTTAATTATTCTGGGATACATCTGTTTAATAAACTACCTAATCGTATAAAACAGCTTTCAGATAATAAAGATGTATTCAAACAAAAAACTTAGAGATTATCTTATTGGCAACTCCTTCTACTCCATTCAAGAATTTGAAGAAAATAATTAATTGTACTCATTATGACGTTAGCAAAACTCAGTTGCAAAAATGTATGTTTATTATTATTTCTTGTATTTGTAAAATATGTATATATATATAAGATTTACTATGATATGACTCATATTATGTGTATATGTATCAACAATGACATGTTTCACATCCCAGAGGTACTTCCTCAGCAGGGATCCATGGAACAAGATTGATAAATAAATAAATAAATAAATAAATAAATACTGAAACGCTGCATGATCAAATACAAAATATAGAGATCCGGCCAATTCACTTCTCAGATCATCATGCTGTACAAATAAAAATAAGCCTACCAAGACAACTGATATATAAACACCCAGGATGCTGGAAATTAAATACTTCAATCCTGAAATGTGACGACCTTAAAAATGAGGTCCGTGCCCAAATCCAAACAGCATTGAGTAAAACTGGCAACTATACAAACAAAATTTCATGGTGGACGCACTGCCTCAAACCAAGGATCCAGTACAGCCTAAAAAAATTACTCTTGTGTCCAGAAAAAATGGCAAGACGATACTAAAGAATTTTATTACCGATGTTTAAGAGACCTCTACACTGATCATATGACTGCTATGAAGAACATTCAAAAAATCAGGAAAATAAAGGCGAAAATAACAGAGATTAAAAGGAAACAGTTAGAAGGTCTAAAAATTAGATCCAAAGACATTACTACTCAAACGCTAAAGAACCGTGAAATGGCTTCCGTATACCATGTATTAGCAGAACAACGAAAGTGGAAAGCAAAGACCATTACTAAACTGAAATCTGAATCAAATGTGCTACTGGCAGACCAGCAACAAATAACAGAATACCTCCATAGATTTTATACGGAGCTCTACAGTAGAAAAGAAGTTAACACGCTCGAATCGGAGAAAATATTGGAACATGTAGATAATGCAATCACTGAAGAAGACAACCACCTTCTCCTTGAAGACATCTCCGTAGAAGAAATATGGAGTTCAATAAAGAAGAGCAAAAGAAACAAAAGTCCCGGTATAGACGGCATTTCCAGTAGAGTTTTATGCGACGTTTTGGAATGAAATCAAGGAACCACTGACGGATATCTTCAATGAAATATTAAAAATGGTGACAATCCCGAAAGAATTCAAGGAAGGCCTGATAGTGTTAATCCCTAAGTGCCTTAAACCTATCAACGCCAACGAATTTAGGCCACTTTCTTTGTTGAACACCGACTACAAACTTTTTACCAGAATAATAGCAATCAGAATAAAAAGCAATATCAAGAAAGTAATTGGCGAACACCAAGCGTGTACTGGAAAATCACGGTCGATAATGCACACGCTAATTGACATCAGAGACACCATGACTGCAGTGGAGGCAGCAAAATATCGAGTAGCAGTCCTCTCCGTAGACTTCCAAAAAGCGTTTGATATGGTTAGTCATGAGCACATCTTCAGAACACTAAAAACCATGGGCTACAATAGTACCTTCATAAATTTATTAAAAAGTATCTTAGGAGGTGCAACATCACGAATGCTGATCAATGGAAGATTATCTAAGCAAATAGAAATAAACAGATCAGTTAGACAGGGATGCCCTCTGTCTACGGACTTATTTGCTCTCGCAACAGAACCACTAATAATATGTTTGAACCGCCACCTGGAAGGAATCATCATAAATGGGAAAAAAATAACCACCCGAGTATATGCAGATGACGTCACCGTGTTGATAAAAGACAATAATGAGCTAAAAATCGTGGAAAATATACTAGAATCATACTGTAAAGCGTCGGACGCAATAATCAACAATAAGAAAACAAAAGTAATGAACATTGGGCGAGGTATTAACGAAATGAGATCTAAATGGGCAGAAGTGAAGAAGATGAGAATACTTGGCATTGACTTCACTCCCAGCATTCAGAGCATGATGGCGCTAAACTGGAAAGAAATACTGCACTCTGTCAGAGCATTACACAACAACAACAAAATAAGAGAATTGAAAATGATTCAAAAGGTGAGATTTGTAAATTCCATTGCACTATCAAAGGCATGGTACACTTCACACATCTTGCCCATTCCCAACGAGATATCAAAGAATATAGAGTCGGCAATAGGATGGTTTGTACAGCAAGGGGAAATATTTAAAATAAAGTCTAAAACCCTGACTCTACCCTCAGCAAAGGAGGTCTCGAGCTACAAGATGTTAAATATAAATCTCTTGCTATATTTATAAAAGACATGTTACGGAACTGGCATTAATATCCAGACAGCATAACTGCATATCTAATAAATCAACTACTACCCGCCAGAACACAACCACCGATCGACATACGTCACATCAACCCGACGCTGATGCAATTCCGGACATTTATTATTGAGTACAGTTACATACATAACAAGATTCGAAATATATCTGCCACAAATAACAAATAAATATACAACCTGTTGATGGACAATAGATATCATAGTAATATAGAACGAAAAAACCCAACAGTTAACTGGAAGAACATATGGAAGAACGTCCAAAACGAAAACCTACAATCACAAGTAAGATCCACATGGTATAGAGCAATTAATCATTGTGTAACAACAAACAGTCGTCTATATACCATTCACCTCGCTCATACACCCAACTGTGTCAAATGCAACCTTCAAGATACGATAGAGCACAGACAGGGGTGGCCCTAGCAAGTTTTTCAGGTGGTGCGAGATCTCATCGTGGCGCCCCAAATGTGCAGTCGCTTATTCATGATTAAGATGTCCCTGAAGATAACATACGTTTGTTATATCCTACTAATATTATACATGTAAATGATTGTATGCTTGGATGTTTTTACTATTTGACGTTGAAACGGCACAAGATAAAATTTCGATTAATGTATTGGCTATCTACTTTTATTCCGATCGAAGAAGTACTTCCAGTGGGATTGAAAAGGTTTATTTAAGCTATTATACAGTACACAAAGCTCACTTCAGCTATCCGTTAAATTCACATAGTTTTTAATAATTTTTTAAACAAACAAATGAAATAAAAATCATAACTAAAAAGTCTAGATTGCCATCTTCCTCGCTTTTGTCCTTGAGCAATATTATTTTCTATAGATAAAATTGCCAGATCTGACGGTCTACGGTGAATAAGTTTTAATTTATTGAAACTTCGGTCTCCTTTAGCGACAGTTACAGGTACCGTTGGCAAAATTCGAAATGCTATCAAGGCATTCGGAAATATATCCTGCCAACCATTTTGTTTCATAAATTGAACTTTAATTGGTGCTGCTGTTTCAAACCCCATCAACAATAGTTTTAGTTAGAAAGTCCCTCAATCAATTCACAACCAGATACGTCACATTTTTCTCCAACAGGTAAACTTATTTCTAAATCTGCACAGAATTATTCCCATTTTGACTTTGCAGGAATTGTTTTCATAATGTTTAAGAACGACACTGTATCATTAAATTTTGCTTAGTTGTGTAAATTGAGTGACCAACGCATTCTCAGTTGTATCAATCATGTGCCAAAACACGTTCATTCTGGATCTGTAGCTATCTCATCTACGACTTATACTAAAAAAAAAATCTCTGCATTCTTCGGTATCTGACTGGCTTAGTAATAGTATATGTCCCACTCTGAGAATCAATTTCACTAGCTGTTTTCAGAGCAGACGAATAATCCTGGCACTCTTTGACTCTTTCTTTAATTCCTAGCTGTTTTTCGCCAGTTGTGAAGCGTTTCATAAATCCACTTTTAGCTTGCGTAGCCTTGCTTAGAATATCTACTTGAAACAATGAAGTATACCAAGTCACATTGTAACTATGAACTCAAATTTCTCCATGATCTGGCCCAGGGACAAGGACTCTGTTGCTGCAACTGAATGATTCGTCGCGAACTGAAGAATAGTGCTAACGAATTGCAGCGAAGATAGAAACTCCCGATTCTCAAAACAGGTTGCGCATTTTTTCTTCTTTTTTTGAGATAGTTCTTCTAATTGCTTGGATATCACTTCCCATCGCTTTTTTGATAGAGAAAATAAAACAAATGTTTTTAAATTAAATCTGCACAAGGAAACCGATTTTACTTATCTATTGGTGGCACCTGGTATTACCAAATTTAATGAAAGCTACATAGATTAATAAAACTCGAAGATAATGGTTCAGAATTCTGTTTTGGACATCTTTGTTTCTTCCTATCATACTGGATCCATTGTCATATCTATAGCCTCGGCAATTGTTTGTATACAAATCGAACTTTTGGAATGTATCCTAGATACACAGGCCAGTGAGTCTCTAGCTCCCGAATAGTCACTTTCAGGCTTGCAAAAGGAACGAAACACTCACGGATTTGCGCTTCGTCTTCATAAGTGTCAACGAAAACAGTATTAAATATAATTGATCAACGCGATTGACATCAGTAGTTCAATTCTTTGTGATGGAAATATATTTAGATGACTTATGTATAGTCAAATTTTTATTACGAACTTCTTTCGTTTTGAATACGTTTACCAAAATAATAGACATTAATCTCCTTATTAGCAATACGGAGGATATGCTCCATCATCACAGGGTCATATTTTCCTAGCAGTTGCAATACCCTCAGGATGTTACCATTATTAGAAGTATTTAGTGTTTCAAATCCAAACCTTCCTCTCAACAAGAAATTATTGCATTTAAAACGAATATATTCATTCCAGGATTTCAACCCATCGTGATGTTTCGTCTTCATTCATTATTTATAAATGCTTGCCTATTACACTAAAGTTCTTGAATTGAATCAACGCTTCTATTCAACTAGGCATGGTGCGCTGATGATTTGAGGAATTTCGTGAGTTTTGAGACGTTCTGATAAGTAGCTCCAGTCATTAATTCATTCTTCGCCCAAATAAGATGAGACCTGCTGTTGAACAAACAACAGAAAGAACAGTATACTTTATCTGCAGATTTAGAGGAAACAAGCCATCTTCTTTTATAAGTTTCTTCATTTGGCATCACTCTTTAAAAATGCATATTTGAAAAATGACTTAGATAATTTTTTCTTGGATTTTTACGTTGATGGAATAATTATTTCATCTTTGGCTGCAGAGTTAAAGAGCGACCATTTTGAAATATCATCATAAATTGTACTTTAAAAAAGCGACGGTGGTGGTATGTCTGGTATACTCCATTCCGTAATATTTAAAACTGCAGCCGACGTTCAAGCCATAGCTAAATTTTCTGGTACATGTTGCTCTTTATTATCGTTAGTCTCGTCTGAACAACTTCTATCAAATATGTTTTCTTCCGACTCGTGTTGACCTAGTTCTGGTGACGACCAATTCAGATGACTTCTCAGCTTTAAAATATTTTGCAAGCATTTTATGTTTCGCCTTGGTTTTGTTTTCTTTTTGAGTACTGTGCGCCAGATTGGTGTTTCTTTTTTTGCTTTGTAAATATTTACGATCCGTTAAATGCGATCACCTTACGTCTAATATGATAGAAATATATAAATAGGTTGAATCTCTCCCCATGAACATAAATAGGTGTGGGAATGAACTCCAAGACTACAGTCCAAAAGGTAGGAAACAGTTGCGGGAGCCGTGGTATTGGAGACTGCTAGTTATGGGACGAGCTGTGATTTTCTTGACTCGAATAACTCGAGGTTACGCGATTCTATGACGAAATACGACTATGCATTAAGCTGAAGCTCTTACGCCTATAAACTCTTCTGGATGAACAGTGTGTTAAAATAATATGTGTGAAGCATGTTGCGTTATTGTAAAATTTATTTTTCATTTTTCGCGCACACGATCTATCACTTCAGCGCCCCCCCATACGATGGCGCCCGGTGCGGTCGCACCGCCCTAGGGCCGCCACTGAGCACAGACTGACTGGCTGCATCGTACCACCGATCTGGAAGTGGACGAGGTGGAAACTAGGAGTGCTCAACAGAACTTCCGACACAGCATTTAAAATCAAAGATATAATGACACCTGAATTTAGTTCTTACCCAAAACAGAAGAACAACGCAACATGCTGGCTCTTAGCAAATTATGTCCATTACATAATACACAATAAAGAAAGAGCCAATCTACAAGAATACTGGTATTAATTAGTAACAGAAAACAAACGAGCTATGTCGTATCGATATTAAAAAGAAAACTATGCCAACTACCTGAATAACATAATGCCTTTTTAAGGAAATGATTGTAATCCAACTATTATATATTGAAATTCAAATACTTTCCTTTTTTTTTTTTTTTTACGCTACATTTTGTAATGACTAGAAAATGTATTATTTTACTGTAACATTTTGTGAAAATGAAAAAAAAAATGGCTAAAGCGCTTGCTTACGAACGTCGTGGTCTCCGGTTCAAATCTCCGTGGAGGCTAAGATTTTTAAAAATTGTTTTTGATCGTAAGAGTCACGGTTGGGCCGTCGGTTATTCGGATTGAATTATAAACTGTAGATATCACAAAGGTAGGGGTGCAACCTGAGGCAATTCGTAGGTAGTCTTGCAATACAGTAGTTGTACACTTTTTTTACGTTATATTGATCCATCAGGGGTGATTCGTAGTCAGTGTGTGTGTAATCTGCAGTAGGAATACTATAAATGCGGAAGTAAGTCTCTGTCTTATGTTACGTTTTGCACAATTAAATGCCTATACCGATATTGACGGAATTTGACGAGAAAATCTGTAGGGAGGGCACTGGACTTTGTTTGTTCTTCATACAAATCAACAGTTTTCATCCTATCTCGATGAAACTTTGCACACTTATCCTTTGAAACAAGGAGAAAAAATACTGTCTACATTTGGCTGAAAAATTATCTGTATAAATAACACATGTTGTCTCATAACTTCGAAATACGGCGATAGACAGACACGTTGGATGTGGACGTCTCCAGACCGTGTTTCCGTGTAAGTGAACTGGCAGCTCAGTGGCAAGTCCAGGTGACAGTTCGCATCGAGCCGCCGTCGCGTGCGGTTGCTCGATACTTTCCTCAAGCGAGGTTCAGTGAGTGTATCAGTGAAAACTTTGCTTGTGGTTTACGATAGTGAAAATGGAATCGACGATACGAAAGAATACACTGAAATTCGCGTTCAACGCAAAGGAGACAAGACCACGTGCATATGACTTCCATGAATGGCTGTATGAAAAATTCAACTTGACAGACGTAGATGTATATGGAATCCAAATGGACTTCTTGACTTATGCAGTATACGTTTAAAATGACAAATGACAACTTATGCAATACTATCGTAGAGAAAACTGGAGGGAAAGCCGACTGCCAGAACCCAGATGGAACCGTAAGTACCGTATATATAAGCCACGCAGGCCTGGGGCTACGATCAGTAAGAGTTTTTAATGTACCATTTGAAATTAGTAACGCTAGTGTAACGGCAGCAATCCGAAACTATGGTGAAATAATAACGGCGACGGACGAAAAATGGAGCCCAAAAGTTCAGATTCCAAGCAAACAACGGCATACGGTGTGTGAAAATTGATTTAAAAAAACATATACCTTCCTATATAATGATACAGGGTTTCAAAGCATTAATAATATATGAGGGACAACCGCGCACATGCTCTGTTTGCAATGAACCAGGACATCTAAGATCTGAGTGTACAAAACGCCGACCATTACAACTTCCAAGAGCAAAATTGTCAACATCAGAAACTATAACAGCAAATGCTACAATCGCGGAAGCGAGTAAGGAAAGTAGCAACACAGCGTCTTATGCAGAAGCCACGGCACAAGTAAACAGTGTAAACATAGGCCACACTGTAACATCAGCATGTGAGCCACACACAGAAACGTTGGAAAACACGGAAAACATGGAGATCGATGTAGAGGACAACTCGGAACAGCACGGCGGGAAACAGGAAACACAAGCCGAAAAATCTGGACAAGAAGAAGAGGAAAATGAAGAACAAGAACCGGAACAGAAATTACATGAAAAAGAAATAGAAGAAGAGAGTATCCCAGAACATGTCATACAGATAGAAACATTTACAAATAAAACAACCCACCAGGCAGAAGAAGATTCAGAAACAAAACAACGGATTGAAATGCACAGCTCAACGATCAATAACAAAGCCGAGAAAGAAATAAGCGAGAAGAGAATAACAAGACAATCTAGCAGAAGTGCAAATAATGATGGTGCCAATACCGCAAGTCAATACATAGCAAAAAAACGCCGAGCTCTCAGTGAACGAATTGAAATTAACGGTAAACCAGTAAAAAGAATAGCAGAGAAAGTAGAACGAACAACAAATAACGCCAAATCAAGACAAGAAGAAGAAGAAGAAGAAGAAGAAACAACCAAAGCGAGAAATGAAGGACAAGACACACCAAATACGTAAACGATCAGAAGATAAGAGAAGAAGATAAACCAAAACACCTCAGTAAAGACAGCTGGTACGAGGAAGTAATGGAGGGATCTGATGAGACGTAAAATAACCAATGACAAGCAATCAAAGTTATAGCATCGCAACTGTAAATATGAACAGAGTAATTACGCCATTCAAAATAAAATGCTTAGCGGACTATATTAAACAAAACAGTATTGACATCGCAATGTTACAAGAAGTGACTTTTACCGAACTAAACATCCCTGGATACGATGGAATAATCAACTACTCCAAAGAAACCAACACGGGAACGGCCCTCGTGATTAGAGAGGGAATTGAGACGGTTAGTACAGAAACATTAACAAACGGCAGGGCCATTGCAACTACAATAAATAACACGCGAATAATCAATGTTTACGCCCCCTCTGGCAATAATAATCGAGCCCAAAGAGCATACTTCTACAAAACAGAGCTACCCTATCTCCTGCGAAATACCACAGGCGCAATAATAATGGGAGGCGACTTTAATTGTGTACTAAGCCAAAAAGATCAAACCCCAAATTTCAATGGGTGCAGGGAGCTGACTAACCTCATTCGAGGGATGGACTTTCACGACGCATGGGAATGCATTCACGGAAATGCCAAAGCCTACACATATGTCTCAAACAACTCGGCAAGCCGACTCGACAGGATCTATGTAACGGAGACTCTCCGAACCAAAACAACCAGTGCAAACATTTTTCCTCTAAGCTTTTCAGATCACAACAGTATGCAATGCACTGTCAACATGCAGAGGCAGCTAGTTAGCAGAGGCAAAGGATTCTGGAAATGTAACATCTCTATGCTTGAAGACCCGGCGCTAGACGAAGAAATCAAAAGTGTCTGGGACGAATGTCTAAAAAACTGTAAAAAAATATAAAAAGCACACTATCTTGGTGGGTTGAACATGTGAAACCGAAACTAAAACGAACCTTAATCTCCTGGGGGACACAAAAGAACTATTGGATGAAGGGCACAATTGAGTATTATTACAGATGCATCAAGGAATTATACCAAGAGCCCACCATAACTGTCGATACTAATATAAAAATAAAAAAATACAAAGCCAAGATCCTATCATTACAAAATATGCAAGCAAACAAACTCCTGACAACTTCAAAACCGGCTGACGTCGCAACCAAAGAAATGGCAGCCTTGTACCACATTATAAGGAGCACAAAAAGGAGTAAAAAAACTTTAATAACCAATATAATTAAAGAAAATGGAGAAAACATCAAGGACGAAAGAGATATAATTAAAGAAATTACCACGCACTATAAAAAT
Source organism: Vandiemenella viatica (assembly GCA_031002005.1). Taxonomy (NCBI): domain Eukaryota; kingdom Metazoa; phylum Arthropoda; class Insecta; order Orthoptera; family Morabidae; genus Vandiemenella; species Vandiemenella viatica. The sequence continues at coordinate 14,247 of JARYHS010010255.1, forward strand.
ATTTTTAAGTCAACTCCAACTAGTACGGCGGCAATCGCCGATTTAATATCCAACTCAAGTAATACAGCAAGTGTGGAAGAATCGGCAACTCTAACAAGAATTTTTGACCAGGATGAAATTCATACATCGATAAACAAAGCAGCAAGAGGGAAATCCCCAGGACCGGATGGGTTACCCATAGAATTTTATATTCATTACTGGCCCATGCTAAGAAATAAGTTAACAGAGATTCTAAACGACTTATGGACAGAGGAAAATCTTCCCACCGCCTTCACAGAGGGCATCATAGTGCTAGTACCCAAAGGCAACCAGATCAAACAAATCAATGAAATACGACCAATAACTTTGTTAAATTCAGACTTTAAAATACTAACGAGAATCCTCAAAACTAGACTGGAACCCCTCATGGAGAAAATCTTAGGACCTCATCAAACCAGTGCTATTCCCGGACGTAGCATCTTAAATACTGTGTGCGAATATCGTGATATCATTAGCATAAATGCAGAAAAACAAACGCCATCAGCTCTACTATTCCTCGATTTTGAAAAAGCATTTGACCGAATTGAACATAATTACCTCTTAAAAATAATGGAACATAAAGGATTTGGCTCCCCATTCGTGGAAGTAATAAAGAAAATAATTACAAACACACATTCAAAACTTCTTATAAACGGACACCTGTCAGCGCCCGTCAAGATAGAAAGATCGATAAGACAAGGATGCCCGCTATCAATGATCCTGTACGCACTGGCAACGGAACCCCTGCTTGAGAAATGTCACCAAAATTTAACAGGCATTTATCTAAACGGATACAAATTTACATGCAGAGGATACGCAGACGACATTTGTATAGCCGAAACTTCAGCGGAGGACATCCAAAAAACGCGGGAAATAATCACAACGTTCACGGAAGCAACAGGCGCAAAACTTAACCCAAAGAAAACTGCACTGCTCCAAATAAGTGAGGCAGAGATCCCACCTCCAACAGACATCTGGTACGAGCAAGTAGAAGAACATAAGACATTAGGCATTATTTTTCAAAAGAACATTATGAAAACAATAACTAAAAACTGGCTCATAACACTACCAAAAATTAGGGCTGTTATAAACATGCACTGTGATAGAGATCTGGATGCAATACAGAAGGCTTAAGTCGTACAAGTATCTTTATTGAGTAAAATGGTCTACATCGCCCAAGTACTGCCGATACCCGACACAATTGCAGATCGGATACAGAATCTGCTCGGGTGGTTTGCAAGCAGGGGTAAGATCTTCAAAACAGCGTTCAAAACAATGACTCTACCCCTAGGTAAAGGAGGCATAGGAATGATAAGCGTACGCGAAAGAAAAAAGAACCATAACGACAGCGGTAAATGACCCAAACGGCCCAACAAATAACTTGATTAACGAAACAAAACCAGTCACCGAGGAAATACCTTTCAACATGGCCTCGATAAAGTTCACCTTACCACACATGAGAAAATTTCACCTAGAAACAACTTATGCAAAAACCAAAGGATGTACAACAAGACAACAAAAGAAATTTACAAAATAATCAACACATCTAACCACAGAAATAAAATCGAAATTAAAAATCCACAATACAACTGGAGCAACATCTGGAAAAATATAACGAATAAAACTCTAAACACTAAAACACAATCCTTGTGGTATGACGTCGTAGATGAAAAAATCTCAACCAACAGAAGACTTTACGAAATACATCTAGCCCCGAATGACAGGTGCAGAAATTGCGGAAATACTGACACCCTGATACACAGAATAACGTGTAACCAAAACCAGAAAATATGGACTTGGGCAAGAAGAAGAATAGCCTTCCTTGACAGAACATCACCTTTAACCGTGAGCATCCAGGAAATACTGAAACCTGAGAAAATGAGATATCCTGAAACGAAACACAACACGGTACAATGGATACTAGGCAATACCCTAACTTATATGCTACAAACGGAAAAGAGTACTTACGACGAATATATAGCACATATGAATACTGTATATTACGAAATTATCCAAACTCAAAATTATAAAAAGGACTTCGCACGGATGCTCGATATAATAATGACAGAATCATTCCAATGATCACAATTTAACCAAATAAAACTGTTTATAAACCCCGCCTAGACCGAAAGAGAGACTTTTTGAATCAAAGGCACGAGGGGAACCTAACTGTACCAAATATTCAAATCATAAAGAACCTCAAAAAACAAAACATCCAATTGATGGAAAACACCACTAATAAATACAAAAAAAAAGTGGCTAAAGAGCTTGCTTACGAACGTCGTGGTCCTCCGGTTCAAATCTCCGTAAAGGCTAAGATTTTTAAAAATTGTTTTTCATCGTAAGAGTCAGGCCTGGGCCGTAGGTTATTTGGATTGAATGTTAAACTGTAGAAATTATAAAGTTAGGGGTGCGATGCGAGGCAAATCGTAGGTAGTCTTGCAATTGTTTAGGTGTACACTTTTTTACGTTATAATGATCCCTCAGGTGTTGTTCGCAGTCAGTGTGTGGGTGTGAACCACAGTAATACTAATATAAATACGGAAGTAAGTCTCTGTCTTTTTGTTACGTATATTGTTGTGATGGAATTTTATAAGGAAAGCTGTATGAAGGGCACAGGATATTTTTTCCAGTATGATTAACAGTTGTAGTCACGAAATTTTGAAATCTTATCTAATAGTGACAGAAATATGTTGGAAATTTATTCTCTTCAAGAGGCAGGTTCGACGGTAGAATGATATAGTGATAGCTTTCCTGTCATATTATGCCGACTCGATATTGTTTGGGACCAGTCCTTCGTTACCAACAACTTTTTATATTTAATTCTGGCAAAAAAATTCTTAATCCACGCGTACGAAGTCGCGGGTACGAGGCTAGTATATATATATATATATATTAAAAATTTGGTATTGCGAATCTGTCCAACATATGATACGCGAAGTCATCAAATTCTTAAGAACCGTTTTAACTACTCCAGTATTGGAATCACATAGTAGCGCACGTAAACAAAGAAATAGTGGGTGAAGTATATCTACAAGATATTGCTGATACGTTTATAAATAGAGCTGTAGTTCCACAAAACACTTTTGTATTGAAAAAAAATTGACATCGTTATATAAATTATAAATGTAGCTTCTTATAAAGGTTTATTAGTGTTCATCATACAATTCTTCTTAAAGCTGTATATATTAAGTAGATACTAATACATATCTCCCGCTAATAAAAATTATGTTACACACCGCTAATATAATGATTTCATGAAAGAATGAGGCTTTATCTATGAGTCAGTTGCGTAAAATCCTCTCGAGCTTTCCACTGGGATAGCGCGTCAGTAAAAATACAAGGCGATGTTTCGCAGCCTGCCTCTGGCTCCATCTTACGGCGAAATTTACGCATAATGATTTCATTTTTATTATTATGATGGGTAGTGTTCTTTAGTGTTAAATCTAGTATTTTTTTACCCCTCTTTCTTTCCTCTATATATTAATTACTAGCTGTACCCGCGACGTCGCCCACGATAGCGATCCTTGCGGACACAAATCAAATGAAATAACAAATGCAGATTTCTAATAGGAATTCACAAATCATTGGTTACTTATTTACTACTATTATAAACTTGAAAATCTGTAAGTTTTGTTACTCAATCACGTTAAAAAGGCCGTACTCATTTCAATGAAGTTTAGTGTATTTTTTGGTCTGGAACTGAATATAGAAAACGCAAAATCTTTCTTTCCTACTCTGCCTGCCTGTTCGCTTATTAACTTGAAATCTACTGGATCGATTTAGATGCAATTTTCACTATTACGTAAAAATAGTTGGTGCCGGCGACTTCTTTCATATTTGTCAATAATTTTGAAGATTTTTATTTAATTTGCTTGAAATCCTAAATATTTCCGGGATAAAAAGTAGATTACTCCCATCAAAATAGGCAACCCGCCAATAAAAGTCCCGTCAAAAATAGTTCACACTCTTTGCCTTTTTTTTTTTTTTTTTTTTTTTTTTTTTTTTTTTTTTTTTTTGTTAAATCATCAAATGAACATGAGCACCCACGAGGTTTTCTAGAAGTCGGCGTCCCTGATCTGAACTCCTGATTTTAATTTCATGCGTATGCTATGACCTTGAAATTTACTGCTTTATTGAAATTGTCGATGAAAATATCATCACGATCAGTAAATAAGACCCAGAGTCCTACAAAGTCGTATTTAATTTTTAATGAATTATTTTAAAATTAAAAAATCTGTGCGTGATTATTTCTCGTAGGTCATTTGTACAAGCCTATGTCAAACACAATCTTCAAAAGCATTCATTAGAGGTTTCGTTGAATCAAGTAAATGTACCATTGCGAAAGGAACACTACTGCCGAGGAATTACATTAGCTCAATAGAAAGATATAGTAGCGCATGTAGGATAAAGCCGTCATTCAACTTGATTTACCACTGCTCGCGAAGAAAACACTCGTAGCTTTTTGTAAATTGGATTTGTTGGAATTTTCCTTCAATTCTTTTTTTTATTTTTGGCTAGCTTGTGAATTAAATTCAGTTGAAGTGTTTTTCATTTCCGGGAATTTATATTAAATTTTAAATATTGCCTATCGCAACGATATTGATTCCTCTCAGAATCATTTATTTAATTTTGCCATAGGAATAAATCAGACAACTAGACACTAATTTCTATGCTGCATTATCATGATTAATTTGGCACTTCGTGATCACTTAAGCGTTTGTTGAAAACTGAAAGAAACGATTTAGTGATCCAACAATTTGCACAATGTGCTGATATTGATTTTTTAAAAGCTCTCCTCATTATGAAAATACTGGAAAAAAATTTCGAAAATATACGCAATCCTCAGCTTTCGAGCTTTTTTTATATTTTCGGCCAAAATTATTTCAAAACACTATTATCCGTTTATGATCGTATAATTAATGAACTAAATGAACAATTTAATCCTTATCATTAAATTTACTGTGTAGAACAAACACTCTTGGAGTCTGATGCTGAAAATCATGAAATAGACACCGTCAGATTATAAAACGCGATAGTGAAATTTTTTACTAAATATGCTACTTACCCGTTTAACAAATTCAGTGAACCTACAGTGCTCGGATTGCACAACGAACTGTAGCTCGGGATCTTAATGACTCCTGCAGAAGCATTCCGAAACATCGGCTGACAGTAAGACATGCAGTAAGTGAAATAAGAGAAATCGGACCAGTCGTTCGAGGCAGGAGAAAGTTGTGATCACGCCCAATGTACAACGCAGAGGTAGTTTAAGAGGGAAATGGCCGTTATGACCTTGGTTAAACGCCTTTTTTTACAGAAATTTTACCACATAATGAATGGGTATTTGTCCATCCAACAAGTTTTTATACAACGAGTTTTAACCTATATCTTTAACATAAACTGGCCCTTGCGCCTTTGTACTGCGCTTGCAACAAATGATTCAACAAAACCAATCTACCTTCTTGATAGGCGTCATATGTTAGACGCTTAAAGTAAGGTAATGTGTCTTACGTTTTCGAAGAGAAGTCTGATGTATGTTTTGCTGGTGCGTTTTCAAAGAAATAGGAGCCAAATTAAACGTTTATCAACTATGTTGTCATTTAAGAAGCTACCTATCATTTGAAAGTATCACGACACTAAGTAATATACTTTGGACGTAGTATAAGCCTCCTGGTGACAGGAAAAATCTGCAATTCTTTGTAAACCAATATAAAGCTCTATATTTCGAGTACCTTCGAAGCGGCCATATTCCAACAAGTATAGTTCCACAATATTTACTGGTAACCTCATCACAAGATTCAATGTATCCAACGTATGAGTTTGGTACCAAAACTGGAAATAATTATGACGATAACGACGGTTAACATTTATCCCGCCAACTACAGCCTAAATGTAATTAGAGCATGTTGCTAAATGCACTTTCCGAAAATTTAAATATTTTGAAT
>JARYHS010010256.1:0-29934 GCA_031002005.1 Vandiemenella viatica
GGAAGAATTAAGATAGGTTATAGAATGGAAAAGATTACTTATAATCGCAAACTGGATTTCAAATTCAGACAGAAGGGTGTAGGAAAATCTTTCGTAGGTTAGGGAGTGAAGGATTGAAATAATATAGAGAAATTATGAGTCATTTACCATTATGTTAATAGAATTTAATTTATTGGAGGGTAAGAATAAACGGGATCTTTGAAAAGGGGATTATGGTAGTGTAGGGAAATCGCCATAGGAGCAAGCGCTCCAACATAATAATTAAATAAAAAAAATTATTCAAGAGTGCATTTAGTAAATATGTCAGATCATAGGATAATGTGTATAATTCTTCAGAGGAGCATAACTCAAATTAATAGATGTTATTTAGGAGTCTAATTATCAATATTAGTTACTCAATCTTCCATTAGTTTCCATTATCCAAGCTGCTTGAAGGATTATTCATAAACATGTGATAAGAAGGAGCTTGGATTAGGAAACAACAATTAACGTGTATAAAACAATCTACAACGTATCTGTCTCTTTAGTAAACCATCTTCTCAAACACTCAGACGTTTTAGGAAAATAAATAACTTATTAAAAAATAAACATCAATATAGCAACGAATTACTTCTCAAAAGCAATTTAAAAAACTGTTTAGTCCATCTCTGCTCAATGCCATCTATTTCGATTAATTGCCAGACGCCGTAGAAAATGGTATTTATTTAAGAGCCGCATTGTATGTGGAAATGTTTTTGAAAATATCTTTGTAATTTTGCAAGGTCAAACCTGAAATTCTGAAGAAGCAGGCTTTGGGAAATACGAATATTATGTCACTAAATAATCTGTTTCAGTAAGCTTACACTGTTTTTGTTGACAGTGTATGTAGCTGTACTGAATTATTTGTGATTAGAGATTTTGGAGACATCATTAATAGCAGTAAAAACTTTCGTTTGGGAATACAAAAGAAATTCAGTTATCGATATGATCGATTCCCTGAAATATTTAGCCGAAACAATACAAAGCTATATGAAATGGGACTTGTACTAAACTTCGGTTAATGGGCCGCATATGGAAGAATTGTAACGAACAACAAACATGAAACGTGCAAATTTCGTGCAGTTGTTGTGTTGAATACTGAAGAATTGCAACGAAAAATACAAGAAAAATATAAAAAACTTTCGTGTCCACATGCTGTGCCGTTCGGGATCCGCATCGCAAGGCAGTGATTGACACAAGTTCAGAGAAGAGTCAGTCAATACGTGACTGCTTGCAACAGCCTTTATAAAAGCGTCACGAATTGTTACATAGATTAGGCTGGGATTATTATTATATAATTTAATTGCAATGGAAATTTAGTTTGAATTTATTGGCAAACATGTGACCATCAACTTTATTACAAGTGCAATAAAGTTTTCATTCACGCCTATTTGGACTGCAATAACAAAGAGAAAAGATTAGAGAAATATAATGCTCAGGTGAAAATGATAGCCAACAGTTGCATCAATTAGGTTTATTTAACCTTAACCGCGGTTTCGACGATCATAAGATCGTCTTCTTCAGAAGGACCTATAGGACATTTTAAGAACATTTTTACAAACTGAGTTTAATAATAAATAGTACGATAAGTATCATTAGATAAACATCAGCTATACATATTATATGATACCCATCTGTGGAATCACATATACTCAGAAAGGAGCCAAATAACTCATGTCATATCACAGTGCAATGTGCACTTATGTCAATGGTTATTATATAAATATTTTAAAACTTCTATTACATCATCATCATCATCATCTAGGGCAGCCTCCAGACGCTGGCCGGGTCTGATGGGAACAAAAGCCTCGCCATCGCGTCCTATCCAACCACCATCTCTCTTCTTCCACTGTCGCCCAATTTCCTCCACACATTTCTTAACACCTTTAATCGATGTGTCCCTTGGTCTTCCTCTAGGCCTCTTCCCTTTCAGCTCCATGTCCATCATCTTCCTTGGTAACTTCTCCTCTCCCATCCTCTTTACATGCCCGTACCACTGTAACCTAGAGTTTCTATTACATTGTCAAACATGATAAATACATACGTCCACCGGTCCAAAACGTACATGTTGGTGGGTGATTTCCTCTGACTGGCTAAGATGTGGCCACGCCAATAACAGGTAAATAAAGTATATGACGCCACCGCGTACAAGCATGCGCATAGCCGCAATGAACGGCCCATATATACAATAATTATTAACTAAAAATGGAATGATAAAGATAACAACTGACATGATACTTTATTATATATGCAGCAAGTCTTAAGTATATACAGAATTCTGAGGAGAACTGGCATCGTGTTATGAACAATTAGCCTTATTTTCCTACCCGGTCAAAAGTATCGCTTAAAGCCTTTGAAGAACTGTCTATTGGCAAGCTGGAGTTGATCGTTTAAAATATTGACATCACTATTCGTTAGATGTTTGAAAATTTCTAATTCTTCATATAAATCTAATCTCCGCCCTTTAACCTCCTTGTGTAAAATTACGGTATCTCTCAAATCTCTCAGAGAATGATTTGAAGTATGCAAATGATCAGCAAATGTAGAACTGTGTATTTACTACCTTTCTTTCTTAGTAAATGTTCTTTATATCTTACTTTGATTGTCCTGCCAGTTTGACTTATATAATAACGGGAAGTCGTTGCATACTACTTTATAGACTCCTGAGTTGGAAAATGGCTCATCAACAGTTTTAAGGGTATGCATAATATTTTTCTTCAGGGAGTTGTTAGTTAGTAGTAAACGTTAATTTGCAATCGTACTTCTTCACTAATAGGCGCTTTTCTATATGACACATTACCCAAACATGGAATGGAGATGAACTTCCTGCATTCACCTCTGTTTTGGAGAGATTTGTTTCTTTGTAATGTTGAGCATTTTTTTAAGTTTTCTTGTTCACAATGGAATCCACCAAGTCTGACTCATATCCATTATTCATAGCTATCGATTTTAATACAATTAGTTCCTTCTGTAGATTAACAGTTGTAAGGGGCGTTTTAACGCACATTAATTACAGAATGGAAAAATTCTATTTTGTGATATTTTGGATGAGAAGAGTCGGCAGGAATGATGTTGTCTGGGTAGGTTGGGTTACGATAAATATTAAAGTTAATACTGCTGTCTGTTATTGATAATATAAGTCAAGAAAATTAAGCTCGGAATTTTCATTTTGGACTTCTTTTGTAAATTGGATAGTTTCATGAAAGCAGTTGAACAACGTTTCTAATTCTCTGTCATTCCATCAAACGCCATATTATGTTGTCTACAGACGGAGCAAAATCGTATTTTGTTATGTAGTTCTGAGTAGGATTTTAAAAGATAGTTTCTAAAGAATTAATGAAAATGTCGGCTAGGATTCCAGCAAGAGGGCTACCCATCGCTAAGCCAAAGGATTGTATGTAAAATTTTCTATTGATTGTAAAGTAATTGTACTTCAGTATCACGTAATAAATTAATCAGTTCTCCAATTTGTACTTCGGTTAATTTATTGTGCTGTAACAAATTTTCTTCAATGATCTTGAGGGTTATGTCTAAAGGCACATTGTTTAGAGGCTTACAATATCAAATGAGATTAGCCTAGTCATAGGTGAGCATTTATTATTTATTTATTTATCAATCTTGTTCCATGGATCCCTGCTGAGGAAGTACCTCTGGGTGAGCATTTATTATTTATTTATTTATCAATCTTGTTCCATGGATCCCTGCTGAGGAAGTACCTCTGGGATGTGAAACATGTCATTGTTGATACAATACACATAATATGAGTCATATGATAGTAAATATATATATATATATACATATTTTACAAATACAAGAAATAATAATAAACATACATTTTTGCAACTGAGTTTTGCAAATGTCATAATGAGTACGATTAATTATTTTCTTCAAATTCTTGAATGGAGTAGAAGGAGTTGCCAATAAGATAATCTCTAAGTTTTTGTTTGAATACATCTTTATTATCTGAAAGCTGTTTTATACGATTAGGTAGTTTATTAAACAGATGTATCCCAGAATAATTAACTCCTCTTTGTACTAATGACAGAGATGTTTGTGTTTTATGCAAGTTATTTCTGTTTCTTGTATTGAAACTGTGTACCTGTGAATTAGGTGTAAACAGGTTTAAAATTTTCTATGACAAAGCTCATGAGAGAATATATAACTGAGAACACATTGTAAGAATATTGAGTTTCTTAAAGAGTTGTCTGCAAGAAGTTCTTGGTTTTACCCTACACAGAAACCTAATAGCTCTTTTCTGTGCTATGAAAACTTTTTTACTTTGTGAAGAGTTTCCCCAAAAAATTATGCCATATGACATTACTGAATGAAAATATGAGGAGTACACCTGTTTCATTAATTCTAGATCTGATGTTAGAGAAAGTGTTCGTATAGCGAAGGTGGCACTACTTAACTTTGTCAGTAGTGTAGTGATATGATCATGCCAACAGAGTTTCTGATCTATTTTAATACCAAGAAATTTTATACTCTCTGTTTCTAGATTGTGTTGTTTTTATAGTTTATACATATATCTGGCTGTGCATAGTTTTTTGTTTTAAACCTAATATAATGTGTTTTTTCAAAATTTAATTTTAATGAATTTGCCTTAAACCAATTTGCTACTACTCTAAGTACTTCATTTACATTAAATTCTATAGTACTGTTTGGTGTTTTACGCACAGTCAGGTTAGTGTCATCTGCAAATAAAACACATGTTACACTCTTCATTTTATTAACGAAGTCAGCACTATTTTAAACTGAAAAGTTTTGTTCGGAAACAAAGGCATCTTTAATTCTATAGTGGAGGCGTCTGGCTGGTAAGTTATGTGCGCTTCATATCCCGTTAACTAGGAGACGATTCGGACCATCTTGTTTATGTAACTTAAACTGTCTTCTAAGTACTGGTGCCATCGGGTTCATATTCACAAGCATTTCTTTTGAAATTTATATCAAATAGGCTTTCAGGCTTTTTGGCTTTCATTTTCACCTGAACAGCTCTCACCGTTGCTGAAACGCAGCCATGTTCAAACTTTTAAAATATAACGCTTTACTGTTACCTCCTTCTATTCTTTCTTCCCTCGATATGTTCGGATTTCGTATGCACATAATAGAGATTAGTTTTGATGTAAAGCACCCTCTGCCATCCTCAGTTTTGTGAATTTCAAAGTTTGGATTTAAATAGAAAATCTTTTTGCCGTCATGTAAAAGCAATGATTGTAATAGAAAAATCTTAAAAATGGAGAAACATTAGAAATAACTGAGACACTGATCTAAAAGATTAATGAGCTTGAAGGTGGAATACATATCTTCAATAGTTAGCACTTATTTTAATTGTTTGTTTCTGTATGTTTTTGATAAAGTCAGTTCGTGTGGTCCTACGACACGATGACCGTGTTCATGATTGCCGCTTATTCAGGCTTTGTCGTGGCTGGGACAACAGTTTGCCTTTGAATCAGATTCACAGAGTGTCCTGGCATATTTCATTTGATCAGACACATTTCTCAAAACTTCTTGATCACGAAAGGATGGTTATACTGTGACCCATGTGTGAATCCCATAACCTTCTCCATAATTTTATAACTAGACGCCGAAAGACCGCGCAATCAGCCACCAGTGAAGACAGCCACAGTGCCGAAGCTGATGTGGGTTTGTAATCAGAATCAGACGAGCGAGACTTGGTGCGAAGTCGGGACTGCGACAGGAGAGGATGTATCTTTCTACCATTTCAATTAGGCGATGCGTTAGACTAGTAGAGTTTGTTTAAGAGAGCGATAGATCCACCACCGCGACCGAGCAAGCCTCGCCTCTTTTCTGAATCAGTCGATTCAGTTTCTGTTGTCTCGCACTGGGCTGTACCGTTTGCTTTTGCTCCCCCTGTCTCACCCAAGAAACATTGCATTCCATCTAGCTGATGCACAGCAGTAGATGCAACATTTACTTGGGTAGAGGCGTTTTGCATGGTGTGAGGTCCCACTTATCAATTATGGGTTAATCAGCCTTGTCGCTTTGGCCGGACTTATTCGTCTGTCAGGTTTGGCAGAGTGGAGGTCGGAGGTATTTCAGAGTTTACTTACTTGCCAGAAATTTCACTTTGTCCAGGATCTCGGGCTCGTTCTCTCCATTTTCCGGCCTTAAAATAGGGATTAGTCACGCGGACTTGTCGTATCGAGGGGCGATCACCTGCGGTCACGCGGCAAGGTTCCCGCACGGCAGTCGCAGGCTGTCCCATAAACGCGTGCGGCGCGGTCGTTACCCCAGGGGGTCTGCTGATCACAGTGGCCTGCAGACGATTCATGTCGAAGGTTCCAGTATAGACTGCACATGACTCACGTTTAACTGTATGCACGTCCGATACACATGTCACGTTTAATTCTTATTAACTAATTGTACCTACTATTCCAAAAGCGACCTTTCCAATGGTGTTTTAACTCCATGGTGGAAGAAAAATATTTATAACTTATCATCAGCGGAGATATGACTATATTTCATCCCTCTGTCTGGGAGATAAATTAAGAATTATAGTTTAAATTCCTTATTTTGTGAGACTCACACCATATTTTCTGGTTCCATAACAATAATTGCGCTAAACTCTAATGAACGTTCTTGCACAATTCCAAAGTTTCTCATTTTGTAGGGAGTTGAGGAGGCTAGACCGGTTTGTGAGATGAGAAAACAGCAGATGTAAGTGACAGAAACGCAGTAGTGAACATTTAAACAAAAATGAAATTATAGTAGCTATGAGGGAAGCTAAAGATGAGTGTATGAAATTATTGGTGTAGAAAGACGTCTGAATAATGAATCTAGAAGATTCGATGGCTATGATTAGACACTGAGGGAATGAAGGTGTATTCAAGAAATTGTGGATAGGCATAAGGAGGAAGCTACTGAGATTATTAAGTAACTGGCTTAATGAGGCCATTACAGATTATAGTGCGTGGAGGGGAAATGATAAATAAGGGGAGGAGCGTCTATATGTAAGGAGTAATGAGTGGGCGAAAAAAAAATTGAAGTAGAAACTAAGGATAGAACAATGGAGATAAGAAACTGTGGAGAGGAAAGCTTACAGATGATCTGAAGAAGACAGATATCATTATGGACTAATATTCAGGAAATGGTGAAGAGTAAACCAAAAAGGGAGTCTCCACATTCCTCGAAATGAGCAGACCAAATAACTCAGGGATATTTAACCCAATTTAATTTAATCACAGTGGTAATGAAGCATCAGATAAAACTAATAAATTAAAAAAGCGCAGAGCTACCGGTGTGGATAAAATTACTGCAGACATATTAAAGAATGTTGGTTACAAGATTGTAGTTTACTTGAAATGTAGGTTAGATTGCGTCTGGAGACTTGTCGCTTACAAGAGAACATACAAAATGCGATAGTAGTATTGGTCCGTCAAGCAACGGCTGATAAATAGCGTTAAGCATTAGTGGCAAAATAGTTTGACCTAAAAGGTAGGTACATTAATAGGAGGTTGATATGGGATCACGAGAAAAATTTCTGTGAGGAAATAAACTTGTTTGCAAATCAGCAACTTCGCTTAAAGCAAGGATATTCATGTGAATCTCAGCTGGTGCACTAGATGCTACATAATTTGGATGAAATGGACAAAGGATACCAGGTTTCTAGCAGACCACTACATATTGCCAAGGCATTTGACAGGATGACACTTAAATCATCACAAACAAGGTGAAGCCCACTGGAGTATATTAAAAATTTACTTCCTGGACGGAGGAATTCTTAAAAGGTAGAAAGAAAATCATTAAAGAAGAAAAATGGAGTATCATAAGATGTATAAGTATTGTATTCTCACCATTGCTACTAATTATTTTAACGAATAATTTTGATAATGGTATACAAGTTCTGTTTTTTTGTAAATGATCTAACGGTATGTAATAGATCAAAACTGGAGAAGACAGTGAAGATTTGCAAGCTTGCATCGAAGGGATATCTATCTCGATGTTTCAACGTGGAATGGAGATAACGGTCAAGCAGTCTCAAATTATTAGGAACAAAGATAATAAACCAAAGGTTATTTATGATTGTAGGGTGCAGAGGGAATTTCTTATTTAAGAACTGAAGTATACAATACAATACAATAACATAAATCAATAAATATCTGACATAACATTTGTTAATAAATCGAACTAGGCAGTTCACATTTCGCAGGATGGTGGGAACAGGTTTCAAAATCGTTTATCTATTGGAGAGAGTAATTAGGGAAGGCACCAGATTAGTGAAGGAATCGTGTTTTCCTCAGTCTAGTGTTTGAGTTTTGTGTCAGGGGTAGTGTAGTAGGGGGCACACGTTTGGCGGAGTCTGAGAGGGTGCAATTAAGGGAATCTAGATTTGTCTGCGACAATTACCGAAGAATACAATCAGTAACTTATATGATAAAGGAGCTGTACTGGAATCAACTGTAAGGCTGGAGGAGGGTGAAGAGAGTGTTGGGAGTGTACAGGGCGTATGATAGCTATGAGGCCTGGGAGGATGTTGGTAGTAGAATTAGGAGTATTATGTGTAATGAAAGATATTACCACTCGTTGTAAAGCATAAGTACATGGGAAGATTTTCTTTATTATTATTATTAATTTTAATTTTGATGAAGCTTAATGGAGTTAGTAATTTGAATAAATTATCCAGGGAAGTACTGAATAGCTTACCAAAAACACTGAATGAATTTAAAAATTAAAACCTTCAAGAGCGAAAGTAGATCGTTGGAAAAGTACATTCAAAGAATTTAGGTTAAAAAAAATAGTAAGAAGGTGAATAAAGGGGAAAATAGGTAAGTATGGCAATTGGCAAAGGAGCATGCAATCCATGGGAATTAAATTAATACTAAATTTCATTTCCATAGGAAACAAGATTTATTGTTACATCTTTGCATTGTGTTAACGTTTGTTGAAAATATCTTTGATGCCGATGAATTTAACATTGAGGAATCTATTAGTAAAAAACTTGTGTGGCTAGTTAATTTTAATTGTCCTTTTTATTCCTTGAGTTCTGAATTCAATTATTATCGTAAGTTTATCGATTTTTTATCATTTATAATTTTAAAGATGTAGCTTTTGTCTTTTATTTAGCAGTAATGAAGAAATAACAATGGCGCATCGACTAGTTTTGGTTTTAAAACGTTAATACTTTGGAGCCGATTTCGGTAAGGCATTTGGGAACGGGTCAGAAAATGAATTTGAATAGCGTATTTAACTGCTCAGCTGTATAGATTCATTCCAGATAGCGAACGTGAATGTCGAGTTGATCGTTAGCCGCCATATTAGCACAGGTCTGGATTGTAAACTGTATTACTTTAAAAAAAATGTTGTAAATTTGAATGACTTGATGGTTAGCCATTATAGAGAAATAAGGTAAATACCTTTAGAGCGCCTCAATAGTCGTGCAGCTTGAAGCTTTGAATTTCTTTACATAGCGCCAGGGGTGCGCTCTGTTGGCGGCTAGTGGAACTAGTACCAGAATTGAGCAGCAGGCAGAGCACTCTAGCGAGCCGCCAGCTAAACTGCCAGCAGCTGGAAACAGAAAAACGATTATAAACCACCTCCTTATACAGAGCAGTATTACTAAGTAGTGATAGTAAACAGTTATTAACCACTCTCACCATGATCATCCGATCCAGCTAATAATTTAAGATTTCGCTGCCGTCACTACTCAGATGTAAAACGTGTTTTAAAAATTGACCACTGGAGCGTTAATTGCGTTTACATGGACTGACAGAATACGTCGATGTCGAGCTCATTAGAGGCAGGAGAGGACTGGCGGTAAGGAAAAAGAAGGAATTCGGCTATAGGCTTTCTAAGGAACCATCCCTGTATTCATATAGAGTGATTTCGGGAAAATATGGCTGGACGGGGATTCGAACCCGCGTTCTCAGGCAAGCGAGTATTTTACTTAACGCATTCAGCCGAGAATAATTTATGTGCAAGATCATTTCTGGGCTTAATGCTGCTCAACTGGGATAGCGATTGTACCCAGGAATAGACCTAATCCCTTACCAAGGTGGAATACGCACTGGCGGAAATTAAAATCCCAACATCCAGACAGAGCTGTGATAAATGAATGTTATTTGGCCCCAAGTATCCCCACATGAAGAGTATTAAGTTATTAAAAACTGAAAGCTTTACATGTAATAGTATGAGGATAGGGTACCTGGCAAATTTTCAGATGGTGTTCTAAATTGACAATTTTGGATATATTTAGCCAAGAGAAGTAGTACTTTAAGGAAAGAAGTTTGTGGAAGAAAAGAAAGCAATGCAACAGTGGCGGACTTCAATCACGTCTCATTAAAAATAGCATTTGTGATCAGTGTGAATGGTTTGTACAGAATGAGTGATTATAAAATGGAATGTGAAGAGAATTCGTACGAATAAGAAACAGAGAATATCTAACGAATCACAGTGTTGGTGGTTTCTTCAGCCGATGTCTTGTAGTAGTATTTCACGATTTTGTGTTTTAACCTGTCTCAGAATTGGTCGCACAAATTACTTCATTACGTAAAGGTTAAACAATATTGCTGCTGAATGCAGCGTACACCAGGTGGAACATGGGAACACAAAGAAAAGCTTGATGACAACACGAAAGTTACAGCTCAAACGGAAATACTGTTAAAAACCAACGTGAAAGTTCTTCCTGCGTCAGTTTCAAGGTCCTAAGACGCCATGACCGGCCACAATTGAACTCCGCTGTGAGGCGTGTAAATGTGGAAACGGAAGTGCTACTTGGAAAGGCATTAGTTCTGTGTTGGGGGTTGTGCCTGTAAACACCATAGGTAGGTGGGGTTTCACTAGGCATGGCCTACACCTAAATAGAAGTGGGAAGGGAGTACTTTCTGAGTTGTTAGCTAAAGCAGTGAGGGAGCCCATTTCCAATGATGATGGGGTCAGGACTGTGCCTTTTTTAGGTTAGGGGCTGCTGGTGAAGGGATGGAAATAGATGATGAAAGTGATACTGATTGCAGATCCACGACGAGAACGATCATAGATGTTAAAGAAATAAATGAAGTTGCCGAAACAATAACTGGCTGGGGTAAATCTGGGAAAGAGGAGTTAAATGCTGAAAATATATAGCCGGTAATAAGGGTGTTAATGGTAAACTGTAGAAGTATAATGAACAAAGTAATCGAATTTGCAAACTTAATAGAGATGCACGAACCACAAATAATAATTGGGGTAGAGAGTTGGTTAAAAGAAGACGTACTAGACAGTGAAGTTTTTCCTGATGGTTACAGAGTGTACCGCAGAGATAGAGGAGCAATTGGTGGAGGAGTCTTCATACTAGTTAGCAAAAACTACCACAGTTCACTGGCATTCATAGATCAAGACCATGAGTTACTTGGGGTTGATTTCTGGGGTAATAAAAAAGAAAAAATCAGGGTGTTGGCTGCTTACCGCAGTGGAAGAATGACAGATGAAGATGAGGCTCTTGGGGAGAAATTAAATTCCTACTCAGATTTCAGAGGTGAGAATAGAATGGTCATTATTGGTGGGGATTTAAATTTACCAGGGGTAAACTGGGAAGGAAATAAGATTAATAACACACGTGAACAAAGATTTGCAAATACCTTAGTAAGGAAAGGAGGATTTACACAAGTGGTAGAGCAAAACACTAGGGGGCAAAATATTTTGGATATATTCCTAATACAACCCGATGATAACCTCGTGGGGTGTCAAGTAACGGAAGGAGTAAGTGATCATGACGCAGTTCTGATGGATATTAGAGGATTCAGTGAACCAGCAGCAAAAACTGAAGGGGGAAATAGGTACAATTATAAAAAGGCACAGATTTCAAATTTGAAGAGATATTTCAGAGAACGTTTCAGCAAATGGAAGGAAGGCACAAGTACAGTAGAGTCAAGGTGGGAAGAATTCAAGGAGATAATAAGAAAGGGGGAAGTGAGGAGGTTAAAGAGGTTGGTACGAAGAGAACATAACAGAGTTAAGAGACAGCAGGGTAGTAGGGAATATTTGAAACAACTAAACAAGGACCTAATAACAGCAAAGAAAGTTGCTAAAGATGGGTTTATGAAGAGTATTGTCAGTGCAGGAGGACCACTGACTGAAGCATCTCGAAATTTTTATGGCTATATCAGGAAACTGAGGGGAAGGGAGGGTGTAGAGATGCTCATAGATAAGGATGGAGAAGTAGTTACTGAGGATTTGAAAAAGGCAGAGATTTTAAATAACTGGTTTAGTGAGAGCATTAGGGACAATGAATCAAAAACGGGAAGGTCTAATTCGGAGAACGAGCTTAACAATACGATTAGAAATGAAGATACTAAAAAATTTGAAATTCATCCTGAAGAAATCATGAAGGAAATAAGAAAGCTGAAAAAACATAAGGGGGCTGGTGCAGATAATATTACTACAGATATCTTAAAGATAGTCGGATGTGACATTGTACCTTATCTTGAAATATTATTTAAATTGAGTCTGGATACTTGCTGCTTACCACAAGACTCGAAAAGTGCGATAGTAGTGCCGGTACATAAAGGAGGGGTGAGAAATAGAGTTGAGAATTACAGGCCAATCAGTTTGACTTCAGTGGTAGGTAAATTAAAGGAAAGATTGATATGCAACCACATCAGAAATGTATGTGAGGAACGTAAGTGGTTTTCAAGTAGGCAACATGGGTTCAGGCATGGATATTTATGCGAATCTCAGTTGGTGGGATATATGCAAGATATTTCAGATGAAATGGACAAGGGAGGCCAAATTGATAGTGTAGCGCTGGATCTTTCAAAGGCGTTTGACAGAGTAAGCCACAAAATGGTAGTAAATAAGGTAAAATCTATTGGAGTGGATGAGAAAGTGATTTGCTGGGTAGAAGAATTTTTAAAAGGTAGAAAACAGAAAGTTAGGGTGGGAAATGCGGTATCAAAGGAAGTGGAAGTAAAAATGGGAGTGCCGCAGGGTAGCGTATTGGGACCATTGCTATTCATTATTCTAATGAATAATTGTGTTGATTGTTTACTATCTGAAATTAGATTGTTTGCAGATGACATAATGCTGTATAAAAGGATCAAAACGATAGAGGACTGTAAACAGTTGCAGAGTGATCTAGGACAGGATATTTAGTTGGGTTGGTAAACATGGGATGAAGATAAATGCAAAGAAGAGTCAGCTAATTAGATACACAAATAAAAAACAAAAGGTAAATTATGAATATAATGTGGGGAAAGAATTGCTTACTGAAGACTTGAAATGTAAATATCTTGGCATTACTTTTGATAACAAGCTTAACTGGGCAGGACACATTGGACAGGTGGTAGGAAAAGGTTTCAAAACTCTGCACTTGTTGGAGAGAGTGATGAGAGGATGCACGAGAGAAGTAAAGGAATTGGGTTACAAAACATTGGTAAGACCATTGCTCGAATATGGTAGTGTAGTATGGGACCCACATTTTGAGTATCAAATACAGGAGTTGGAGAAGGTGCAAAGAAGGGCTGCTAGATTTGTTTCTGGAAATTATCGCAGAATGCAATCAGTGACAGATATGATAAAGGAGCTGGAATGGGATTCATTGCAAGACAGGAGGAGGATGAGGAGGGTCATGGGAGTGTACAGGGCGTATACTGGCGATGAGGCATGGAAAGATATTGCAGTAGGTATGAAAAGTAGTTCATGGAAGGGAAAAGATGACCATGACCACAAGCTGGCACTCGATTTCAGGCACAAGGGTGTGGGAAGATTTTCTTTTTTAGGTAAGGGTGTCAGGGATTGGAATGAGTTACCAAGGGGAATGATGAATAACCTACCGAAAACGTTAAAAGAATTTAAAGTTAAAATTTGTAGAGGGCAAATGTAGGTGAGTGTAGTATAGGGGGAAGTTGGGTGTGTAGGGAAATTGCCACCGGAGCATGTGCTCCATTGCAATTAAATTAAATTACCAATTCTCAATTTTACAAACCACGCACTGGCCGACTGCAACCAACAACGCCTCTGACGGCAGCCGGCGGAACTACTGCAGTTTGAATCTGCTTCAGTCTCGTAACGGAAATAACGCAAAGGAGAAACGAAAACACATTTAATTCACTGTTTATTTAGTGCGTTTATTCATTACCACGATGTCTACAATCCTTTTAATAACTGGAGAGATTGATATGAAAACATTCCTGACAATTACGTGACTGAGCAGTTATAATGAACAAGAACTGAATTAAATTATTTCCACGCGTCTGTGTCAAGCAACAATACGAAGAATTATTGTCACAATACTTGCTCATTCCAGAGATTACATTGCAACCGCTGCGAAAACTGCGGCATTCAAATAACCAAAATGGTGACCGCCATTTTCCTTGTTCCGCTCTATAATTTTTATATTTAACGCCACTACTGTACGAAACTTTTTGATCAGGACCGCAGGCACTCGACTTCAATATCTCCACGTAGCCCGACGTGGCTTTTGTCTCTACCCTCTCCCCCCCCCCCTCGCCGTAGTTTTTTTCCTTATTTATTCCAGAAGTCATTTGTACTGTTTTCTCTTGTTAGACTTTCGTAAATTACACAAGGAGATAATTAAATTACGGAAATAGGTATTCACATGCTGTTGTGTGTTATGTACCTGATTTTAACTGTGACAAATAATATGGATGGAAAGCTACGTGGCCTGGCTCGAAAACCATCCCCCCCCCCCACCTAGCTCAGCATAGCTTTCCAGCCAACACCTCCCCTCCCCCCACCCAGACCGATCCACTTGGTGTATGGACGCTCCCTACTCGATTGAAAACTAAAGTAAAAAAGTACATCTTTAAGCAGATTGGTATGTGGTGTGATTAAGGTTTATATTACTGAAAGAATTTCTTCAGAATTAGGCCAGTAAGAGAATAAGTGATATTAGCACAATTTTTTTTTTTAGTTTAACGTAAAAAAAAAAAAAAAAAAAAAAATAATTTTGTTCTATCACCGAAATAGAAGTTTTAACTGCATGAAACAATTTGACAGTTTCTTATCATTTTAAAAATGGAATGAAAATGTGTTGTGGGACACTTAACATTTTCTGTTCTGAACAGATTTACCGTCTGTTTCGTATGTAGCACAGCGTGTGTGTTATATGCTGAATGCGCCTTCACTTGATTTACCGTTCAATGTAGTCCAACAGACATTGTTACAGGTGAGCTGCATACGGCACAGGGGGGGGGGGGGTGCTGGATGTAACAGCCAGTGGAGAGTACCTACTCAGCATTCTATTTAGTTTGGCAGTTTTCCGAATAAAGGAGAAGGCACTGAGATACTAGCGAATGTTTTATTTTGAAATCAATTTGCAAAATTGACATCAGCGTAGTTATTAACATCTGACACAGAGGCAAACAACGCAGTCCAGAGGGGGCGCGCAGCGGATAACGGAACAGCAGAAGTGCCGCCGACTGTTCTTAACCAAACCACAGCTATTAATTCAGCAGCGGATTTTTATCGTTCCATATATTTTAAGATCTAGCTTCGTAATTACTACTTTTATTGTAACATGTATCTGAAATCCAGCTGCCTGATCAAAACGTTCGTCTGTTATTTCATCGAAATGCGATTTTAGTGAAAGAATGGGTGTACAAAATTTAGCTGCAGGTACCATCATGCAGATCTATTTTTCTTTAAACATGCCCTAATTTGTTTGGAAATTAAATTAATCATTATTGAATTTCTAATTAAACTGAAGCTTGAATTATAATATCCTTAACGATATCATAATAAAAATAAAGTACTAAAAATTGTTCACATAAAGTCAACACTGTGCTAGTGCTGTATGAAGCTATCAGCTACTGTAAGCTGTAAGACAAAGTTTCTAAAAGCCACGAATATTTTGACGACCAGCAAACATCTGGTATATCGGGGATACTACATATACTAACTCAACCAGCTGCAAATACCTCACTGCCTGTTCTTTCGTTCGCGTGATATTCTTCCCTAACAGTAATAAATTCTCCCACTCTGCAGGTATGGCTGTGACTGTTTACTATCATAGACCAGTCTGTTCAGTCTGGCGGCTGAGTGGCAGCAAACAGGTTCGATTCCCAGGCGGCCATCCTTCCCATCTTTAGTTTTCAATGGTTTATCGAAATCACTCTAGGAAACTGTATGGGTGGTTCCTTCAAAAGGCTATGGCCGCACTATTTATCTACGTACACGATTACCCATAAATTTCGTGACACAAATTCCACTGGTTTTTTCACTACTCCGCCCCCTCCTTTTGACACTAGCTGGACTACCCCCGTTATGGCAGCACACATTTTCAAATTTTAAATTTAGAATTTCACTAAAACAGCAACGCGATAGCATGCTCAGAACTACACCACATCACGCCACATGTGAACGCATTTTCTTGTTTGCAGTGTTGAGTGTGATTTCAAACCGAGCGTCGCGGGTGAATGGTTATGTTATGGCCTCGCATTCGGGAGGACACCGGTTCGAATCCCGTCCCAGCATCCAGAATTGGGTTTTACATGGTTTCCCAAGATCACTCCACGCGAATGCCGGGATGCTTCCTTCTAAATACCATAGCCAAATTCCTAACCGTTCCTTGTCTACAGCCCTTTCCCGCCACTATTGATCTCCACGCTCGATAGGCAAAAATAATAAAAAAAACTCTCATTTTTGGATACGTGACATCAACATAAAACATAACAACTGGTTGAATTTCATCGGTTAGTGCAACAATTACGAAAAGATTTGAAACGTTTTAATATTTATTTCCAAACGAGCAAGGAACGATTTGACTATTTTACAGTTGCTTATTAGAAGCGACAGAAAGAAACTGCATACTCCCAAGAATTGTTGCTAAACTAAGGCTATCACTCCATGTTTTGTTTTAAATGTGAGAGATACAGGATTAAAATGTTTATTTTATGTTTTCCACTTACCACTTCGTTACCTTCAAAGTCCCAGAATTCGCGTTATTTGCGTTAAAAATACTCCAACAGTTAAATACCAACTGAGAAGCGAACTGTGCAATGTCAACAGAGAAAATAAAATAAATTCTAATCGCGTGACATATTTAATTCTTTCCCTGTTCCCTCCCAAGCAGCTTATCGTATATTCAGGTGTTCATGCCTCACCGCAAGCTGGCACTCCACTTCACACATATGAGTGCGAGATTTTTTTTTTTTCCGTGGCTAAAGAGGTCAGGGATTGGAATGAATTATCAAGGAAATTGATGAATAATTTACCAAAAACGCTGAAAGAATTTGAAACTAATATTCGCAGTGGGCGAAAGTAGACGAGTACAAGAAAGGCGAAAATGAGTGAACAGCAGTGTGTACTAGAGCGTGGGTTCCATCAGTAATTAAATCGAATTAATTTTAAACAAAAATCGTAGTCACTAACTTCTCCTCTAAACAAATCGGCCATTGTTTAAAATAAGTGAGGAAACATGTGAAGGAGAAAGAAACGGAGACATCACGTGACTACAGAATACGTGAGCAAGCAGAGAATAAAAACGTGATGTCACTGCAGTGTGCACGTGACTCGTAAGACAGTAAACAACTCACGTCTATCACGTGATATCACATAACACCACGTGACGTGACGCAGTGTGGCCCTGCCTTAGTCTTTAAAGTTGGTCACTGTGTTTGTACCACAAATTAATTTGGCAAATTCTGCCAAATATCTATTTTTATTGCTGCAGTGAGTTTCTATTACGATCTGAGTCATGGAAATCGCGATAAGTATTAGGGATGCGACGCTTCTTATCTCCCTGCCTGCTTCATAACGTATTGGTGGACCTGATCTAATGAGGCAGCCAAGTGTGGCCATCTGTTCGCGAAACATATAACTTCTGTGTAGTGAGTTTATTTTGTTTGTGTAGTGTATCATTTATGAGGGAAAGTTTGCGACCAACCCGGCATTCGACTAGGACACATCCAGTGGCGTAGCTACGTAGCTAGGTCAACAAGGGCCCCGGTGCAAAAAATTTATTTTGGGCCCTCAGGCCAGACGAGGCGACCTTTTTTTATTTGCTTTGTGTGCTGGTAGGGGACCCCCTGAACTGAGGATTGGGGCCCTTGAATTGTTCTTTAGGGGCCCCTGAGCAGTGGTTGGGGCCCCTCTGAGCAGCGAGGGCCCTTAGTGAGGGGCTCCTGTGTTCTCAGGGGCCCCTTAGACGATGGTAGAGCTAAAAAAAAACAAAAAAGTCGCCAGTTTGCCGTGAAGGCTCGTGGGCCCTCTAAACTGCGCTTGATGGCCCCTAGAGGTGCGCTTAGGGGCCCCTTGAGGTATGCTTGGGGGCCCCCTGAGCGTGAGGGCCCCGGTGCACTGCACCGCCTAGCCCCATAGTAGCTACGCCCCTGGACACATCATTTCGACTGTAGGCAGCAAAAAACAATCTCGTCTTACAGAATTTATTATAAAGAAAAACTAAGCGTAGTATTCCACAAAGACATAATGGGAAGACATTCAATAAGTCATGCGCATGCTACGGAAAACCTTCTGATAACAGCTGCTGTGGAAAGCAATCTAATGACCATTGCTATTCGTTATTCTTATGAATTCTTATGATTCTAATGACGGTTAACTATCACAAGTTATATTTTTGCAGATGACATAATATTATATAACAGTATAAAAACGGTAAAAAGACAGTAAACAGCTGCAGGGTGATCTGGACCAAATATCAAGCTGGGTGTGTCAACATGGGAAGAAGATAAATGCAAAGAAGAGCCAGCTTATTAGGTACACAGATAAAAACCTAAAGGTTCATTATGATTATGAAGTGGGGAAGAAACTGCATATTGAAACTCAAAATGTAAATCCCGTGACATGACAACGTTTTATTCATATTCAACGCCGAGAAAATCTCCAGCCTTAGAATTTTCGACTCTATTTCAAAATCATCCTTTATTCACCGGCACTACTTTCTTGATTTTCCAGTCCTCTGGTATGCAGCAAGTATCCAGACTCAGTTTAAACAATAATTCAGGATAAGGTACAATATCAGGTCCTGCTATCTTTAAGACGTCTGTAGTAGTATTATATACACCATCCCCTTTATGTTTTCTCAGCTTTATTAGTTCTTTTATGGTATCCTCAGGACGAATTTAAAATTTTTTGGTCTGCTCATTTCTAATTGTGTTGTTTAGCTCGTTATCAAATTTAGACTTTCCCGTTTCTGATTCATTGTCCCGAATGGTCTCACTAAATCAATTACTTAAAATCTTTCCCTTTTTAAAATTATTAGTAACTTCTTCTCCATCCTTATGTATAAGCGCCTTCCTTTTCCGTTTCATCCGAAGTATCTCGCGTGTATCCTACTAACTGAGATTCGCATTAAAATCATTGACTAAAGCCATGCAACCTACTTGAATACTGGTAGAGCTTACGTTGCACACAGATACCTCTGATGTGGTTAGATGTCAATTTCTCTATTAGTTTACTTGCAACTGATGTTAAACTTAATGGGCCGTAATTTTCGACATTATTTGTTATCCCTCCATTATGGAGCGGTACTACTATCACACTATTCCAGTCATCTGGTAAGCAGCAAATATCAGGACTCAATTTAATTAACATTTCAAGATAAGGTACAGTGTCACATCCTGTTATCTTTTAAACATCATTAGTATTATTATTAATACCAGTGGCCTTGTGGATTTTTAGGTTTTTTAGTTCCTTAATTACATCCTTAGGATAAATTTCAAAATTTTCAGATTTCTAATTGTGTGGGTAGGCTCGTTACAGTTTTTTTTAGATAGCAGTAGAAATTTCTGTATGCATCAATCAGTGATCCCTTGGAACAATAATATTTTGCATCTTAGACACCTTGTTTGCCATTAATATTTGCTTCTTTTGTTGGTAAGGGGCCACCAGAGATTCTAAGTAATTGGATTACAAAACTTTGGTCGGACAATTGCTTGAATATGGTGGCGTAGTTTGGGACTCACATTTTGAGTATTAAATACAGGAGTTGGTGCGCGTGCAAAAGAAAGCAGATAGCTTTGTTTGCGGACGCAGTCAGTAACTCTTATGAATAAAAGAGCAGGATTGGGAGTCATAGGAAAACAGGAAGATGATTAATGCATTTGTTGGTGATGGTGATTGGATAGGATAGGCTCGAATAATTACGAGTAGTGCAGTGGAAAGGACAGGATAACCATAGACACTCGACTGTCGCTTGATATCATGCTGTAAGGGATGGCACACCATTCAAGATGGCGGCACGAATAGATGTTGTGATTAGCTGCTCACGGAAAATAAGCTATATATCGTGCATAAAGTGTGTATTGTGTTGTGAAGTAGTAAAAACGGGAATTAGACTGTGCTCTGTTATCCAAAAATGGATACATATTGACTGCATAAATATGCTGGAATCAGTGAACAATAAATGTGAGTGCGGCATCCTGTCCTGCCGAGGAAGTATGGAAGCGGTAGGAAACTATTTCGCGGGTAAAGAAGAGTCAGTAGCTGAAGCGTTGAAAGAAGATATACACGCCGCTACGGTATTTATTCATCAAATGAATAATTTAAAAACAGTTGTTGAAAATGACCCGGGAAGTGATTTTTGCATGAATGAAAAGACAAGAGACCATGTGGAAAGTGAGGTTAAACCTGTACATGTAAACAACGGGTGGATTGTTGCTAAAACGCGGAGCAGACGTGTGACATCGGGTGCAAAATATTCAGGTCAGCAGTCACCAGTTATTACCTCGAACAGATTTAAGGTGTTAGAAATAGAAACGCTCCCTGTTAACATTAATAAAGTACAGCAACAGTGCGTTGTGAAAAA
Source organism: Vandiemenella viatica (assembly GCA_031002005.1). Lineage (NCBI taxonomy): Eukaryota > Metazoa > Arthropoda > Insecta > Orthoptera > Morabidae > Vandiemenella > Vandiemenella viatica. Next base: position 20,738 of record JARYHS010010256.1, read on the forward strand.
GCCATCTAAACATACAAAATCAAAAGTGCTAATACTATCAGACAGCCGTGGTAGAGGAATTGCCGAAAATATGCGAAACAAAGATTTCAAAAACTGCGATATCCGAGGGGAAATTATGCCAGGTGCCCCAGCGGTCAAAGTACTGGAAAACACTAAAAACATTACGAAACTAACAGAAAAGACCATTTAGTGATATGGGCAGGAGCAAATGACGTTGCAAAAAATGAAGCAGACATTGCAATTAGAACAATAAAAAACTCTCTGCTATCAATGAAACATACAAATGTAGTGATAGTAGGTATACCACACAGGCATGACTTACCAGAATGGTCCTGTGTGAATAAAGAAATAATGAAAACCAACAGAAAACTAGGAAAAATTGTGAAACAATTCCAAAATACTCAGTTTATCAGCACACCAAGTGACAGAGAATACTACACAAATCATGGACAGCATCTTAATACAAAAGGGAAAGCTGAAATTTCAAGAATATTGTTGAAAGTCATATCAAAAGAATTAGAGTGCCAAGAAATTTTACATCTTGACTGGAAAGTGTCTCAAGAAAGAGATGTAGAAACAGTCATCATAGGAGAAGAGACAACAGAAGCTGAAACCCCAACTACCTCAGCAGAAGCAGAAAATTTCCCAAGACTAGTGATAAGGTCATCAACCCGCACAAAGAAGCAACCAACAAGAGATGCCTGATTTTTTATGGGCTCGCCATGCAGACAAACTGACATCCAGATAAATAACAATAAGCAAGTGGTGACCCCCTTAGCTCTACCTAAAGTGAGACTGTGCTACAGTGAAAAAAGTGTAAATACAAATAAAGCTTGTAAGGTAGAGGGCACCAATAAAGAGGTAAGTGGTCGAGCAAATGTACATACCGAAAAAGCAAGTTCAAACTTTTTAATTTGTCACCATAATGTGCAATCTCTTAAAAATAAGAAAACTGAAATCGAATTACTTCTCTCAACACATCTTAAAGATGTAGCAGTTGTATGTTTAACAGAACACTGGCTCAATACAGCACAACTAAATGTAACAAGCATCCCAAACTTTACCTTAGCCTCATTTTTTTGCAGAAATGAATACAAACAGGGAGGAAATTGTATATTTATTAAAAATGACATTGATTTTAAAGAAATAAACTCACTGAAAAAATATTCTAAAGAAAAGCACTTTGAAGTATCTGGTATATCCATCCCAAAATATAAAATCATACTAATTTGTGTATATAGATCTCCAGATGGTGACAATAGTACATTTCTTAATTTGTTTGAGAAAACATTAAAAAGTTTACCATTAGTAAATAAAACTATAATTGTATGTGGTGATTTTAATATAGATTTTTCTACGGACTCAAAGCTGAAAAGTGATACTTTGAGGTTAACGTCTTCTTTCAATCTTAAAAGTTTGATAGAAACACCCACACGAATTAAAAAAAATACAGCAACAACAATTGACCAGATTTTTGTAAATAGCAATAATTATAGCCACAATGCAGTAAATTTTGATACAGGTTATTCAGATCACTTAGCACAAATGTTAACATTAAAGTTGGAATCTAAAACAAATACACAGACAACAGTAAAATCACGTAGTTTTAAGGATCAACAGATTAACCAATTTAATAATCTCTTAAAAAATGAAAGTTGGGAAGAAATGCATAGTTGCCCAAATACAAATGAGAAATATGAGTCATTCATTAATACATTCTTGTATTATTTTGAAATATGTTTCCCACTTAGGACAAAAAAGCAAAATGTAATAAATAATACAAAAGGCTGGATTACTGCTGGTATCATAATATCTACAAAAAGGAAACAACTGTTACATACAATCTCAAAAACACAGGAAACAACACCAGAATTTGATAAATATTTCAAAAAATACAAACAGGTTCTTAACAGGGTAGTAAGATATGCCAAAAAAATTAGAAAATGACAGATATATTTCCTCAGCTACTAATAAAATGAAAGCCATGTGGAAGATAGTTAAGAATGAAGTAGGAGCAAGACAGGTAGATAGCCATAACATTCAACTGCAAGAGAATAAAAAAATAATATCTGATCCATTAGAGATATCCAATACCTTTAATACATATTTCTCAAATATTGCTGAAGACCTGATTAAGAAAAATGTTGATAAGTCCAACAACAACACACAAGCTAATATCAGTAAAACTAATAGGAAAACACTTTTTATTCAACCCACAAATGAAGAAGAAGTATTAAAAATTATTGGCGAGTTAAAACCTAAATTTTCATCTGGAATTGATGAAGTCCCAGATTTTCTTTTAAAAAAATGTGCTAAATTAATAGCTTGCCCTCTCTCTCATATATGTAATAGTTCATTTTCTAGTGGAATATTCCCAGACAGGCTTAAAACAGCAAAAGTTAAACCCCTATTCAAAAAAGGCGAAAAGAAAACGTCTCAAACTATCGCCCGGTGTCGAACCTCTCATGTTTCTCCAAAATCTTAGAAAAACTATTTCACAAAAGACTTGTAACTTTTTAGAAAATAATAAACTATTATCAAATACTCAACATGGATTTAGGAAGAATAAATCAACTGAAACTGCATTTTTTTCATTTTATACAGAAATCTTACAGACACTTGATGAAAAAGGACATGTGTCTGGAATATGTTTGGATCTCTCAAAGGCATTTGATGTAATTGACCATAATATCCTGCTCACAAAATTAGAACATTTAGGAGTTAGAGGAGTAGCAAAAAATTGGATAAAGTCATACCTTTATAATCGGAAACAGATTGTTGAATGTAGTTTTAAGACTAACAACAATGTAAACTATGTGCGCTCAGATTGCAAACACATGAAATATGGAGTGCCGCAAGGATCAATTCTTGGGCCTTTACTGTTCTTAGTCTATATAAATGATCTAGAAACTACAAGTACCTGCCAGAAGTATATTAAATATGCAGATGACACCAACGTATTAATAAAAGACTGTAATAAGGAAAAATTAGTGAAAAACATTGAACACTGTTCTAAAAACTTAGCAAACTGGGTTTCTCAAAACAAACTAATAATAAACACAGAAAAAAACACATGCCATACACTTCAGGACCAAAACTAATTTAGATACCCCTGTACCTACAGTAAAACTCTGTGATGAACTACTGAAAAATATAGGAAAAACAAAATTTCTGGGAATATGGATACAAGATAATTTAAAATGGAATATACATGTTGATCACCTTTGTAAAAAATTAAATACCATTTGCTACATGATGAGAATATTAGTTGGCTGCTTATCAAATGAAACAATTAAGAATATTTATTTTGCGTATGTGCACTCCTTATTAAGGTATGGCGTTATCTTTTGGGGAAATTCCCCACCAAGTATCAAATGTTTCAAAATGCAGAAAAAAATTATTAGGATTATGAATGGTGTACAGAGTAGAACCTCATGTAGACTTTTATTTAGAAAGATGCAAATTCTACCACTGCCCTGTATATATATGCTGGAAACTATAACATTCATAAAAAAAATACTGAAGCTTCTGGGTATACTTTACAAACAAACAATGATGTGCACACATATAATACTAGACAGACATTAGATTTACATGTACCACAAACAAATACTACCCTATGTCAGAAAGGACCATTACATACAGGAATAAGATTGTTTAATAACCTACCACATAGTATCAAATCTGTAAAAGAAAATTCAAAATTCACTTCAGGACTGAAGGAGTACATGCTCGGCCACTGCTTCTACAGTATTGATGAGTATTTTCAAACCAAATGATAGACTTAAAATCATGTGTTATTTGTAATTATAAATTTTGTGTCTTTATTAAACTTGTACAACTATCTTACGAATGATCACAGCATTGATAAAATGCCCATGTGTGCGTGAGAGAGAGAGAGAGAGAGAGAGAGAGAGAGAGAGAGAGAGAGAGAATGTACTGTCTGTCTGCGTACAGACTATTTTTGACTTATCCCATATCATTTGTACTTTGTACTATGTATGATGCTAAGGGACCAATAAATACAAATACAAATACAAATACAAACACTCAATTTTATAACCACAGTTCTTATTTGAGACGTAAACTTCATCTTACACACCGTTCAATATACAGGGTGTCCAGAAAAGGACTCCCTGATTTCAAAATTAAATATCTCGAAAACAAAGATCGATAGAGGAATGCAGTAAACGGTATGTTTATTGTGACAGCTGTAAGAAGTGTATACAGCAGTGTGAAATAATAGTCACGAAAGCTGCTAACAGATGGCGCTGTACGCTGTACAGCTCATATCTGCATACATAAGTGAAATAATCGTATGAAAACAATCTTTGCACACAATCACATCACAATGTTTTCAAAATGTTTCACGTTTCAATGGTGGAACTGATCGCCCTGAGCTTCGGATCACTATTTAGGCATTACGTATGGCGATTACAGCGCCATCTGTTAGCAGCTTTTGTAACTATTATTTCACACTGCTGTATACACTTCTTACAGCTGTCACAATAAACATATCGTTTACTGCATTCCTCTATCGATCTTTGTTTTCGAGATATTTAATTTTGAAATCAGGGAGTCCTTTTCTGGACACCCTGTAGGAAAACACATTATACAAAACCTATACCGGCTAATGCCTACAATAAGTGAGCCGCGGTACGCGATCCGCTGTCTGCGACAATCCGCGCACGACCATTACCAGCGGGCGACTGACTTTAGAAAATAATGTAGCTCTCCGCTCCAGAGATACTACTTTGAAGCGGCGGAAGGTAATTGTAATGTCACACTCCCCAGCTGCCAAATGTGATAACTGTTCGGTTTTTTTTTTTTTTGGTTATTTAGAAAAACCGAAGAATTATCATAAAAAAAAAAATACAGAAAATTTCATACTTTGTTAAAATACAAAGTTACAAAACCTAAGGTGGCCAACCGACTAGCCTAAGTTACATTAAATCACTGAGCATATACCTTAAAGAAACATGAAACACAAACAAAATCAGAAAACACAAAGAAAAATACACGAAGTAACCACATGAAGTTGTCATAGTTTTTGTGGTCACAGTTCTCAAACAGACTGTCAGTTCTCAAGAAAATAAAACTGAAAGGAAAGAACATATATACAACATAACAAAAATAATATTTTCGCTTTCACCGCAGGTTCTATGGGTGGAGTCCTCGGTTGCGACACTTGTAGAGGTCATTCACCTCTATACAACTTTTTTGTCGAAGCACTTCGCGCACTACACTACACTACACAAAGCCTACTGTTGTTGCTGCTGCTGCTTTGGCATTTTCTCAGGCAGGATAGGGTAATTGGAAATGTAGATTTAGTTTACTGGCTTTAGCTGGAAAAAAAAATTTAAAGATTTGTTCGCCGCAGCGATGAGGTAATAGGCATACACCATACAAGGAAAAATTAGGCAAAAGAAAGAATAAAGGGTGTCCCCTATTCGTGACCATTGCGGAGTGAGTAGACATCCTCGTCCAACATCCATAGATGAAGGGCTCATCTCCATCCCTGTCACGTTAGCTTTCCACTTCCATTTGATATATTTCCGGTCGATCCTCTTCTTTTCTTTACGTATCTGCGGTTGCTTTAATCATCTTCTTTACAAGTTCCGCAGTCTATTGGTATTGATTATTCATCTCCATAACACTCTTTAGTTATATAAGAGCGAAATCTTTCTCGGCGTTGAGAATGTATAAACTGCTTCGACTTCACCAACAGATGGCGGCAATGAATCTAGTCGCCGAAATATCGTGTGACAACGCACTCTTGACTCGGCTAGTCACCCGAGAGCAGTTTATACACTCTTTAGTTGATAAAAATGTTCCGCCGTCTTTTTTTACTGCGGCCGTGGTTGCCGCACACTTTAATTTATTTTTGGCACAGGTTACTATAGTGCTTACACATTGACTGTGGCGCGAGCGCTGGTTGCTGTCACTCGCGCGCGTGCTTCTGTTATTTTTTACATATTGCTGAGGTGCCATTTCAATTACTTCCCGGCTCGCTTTAACCGCTATTTGTTTCTTCTCCGGATCCGTCGATTTCTATCAACTAAATTTCAGTCTTCTGGTACTCGTCATTCTCAATGTATTCACTGACCGAAAGATTCACCTCACTTGCACGGAAAAGACGCATGAAATTTTATGGACATATAGCACGAATGGATAACTCACGACTTACCACGAAAATTTTCGACATCGTCAACGGCCCGCGACAAAACAAAGCACGCTGGTTTGTAGAAAACCCGGAAGGACCTCGCAGAAGCCAGCCTTGACCCATTGACATCCACACGCAGTAAATATAGACAATTGATCACCTCACATAAATTTACCACTAAGAGCCCTACATCAAAAAATCTGAAACTCAGAAATGTATGGACACAAGAGAGACGTCAAGCCCACAGCGAAAGGATGAGGAGGTTTCGGGAAAATAAGAACAGCAAGAAGAATAAGAAGGACAATGCAAATTAATGGTTCCACGCGCTCCTTAGTGGGCTAAACGATATAATAATAATAATTGGTAAGTTATTCTGCCGAGGCTCCTTCAATACCCTCATTAGTTGCCATGCATCCACGTATTCTAGAGGTATGTGCACCATTTGCCGTTCCCATTTTGTTATTCTCCATTCGTGTAGAGCGTGTTTTAGTTAGTTTGAGTATCTTCGTAAAAATCTCGTGTCGTGTGGATTCCTCCGTCGTTGCAGTCACTTTCTTACATTTGTTGCTCAGTGCACTCATTGTCTCCATGTCAGCCTCTCATATTCGCCAGTTTTGAAGGTTGTAATTGAAGCCTGTCTGTCTGCCTAAAGGATCTCATGTTTTCGAGTGGCTTATGGCCTGTTCATATTTTTAATTGCTTTTCTTCACTGTGCGCTGCTGTGGTCCTGTGCACATGTTACCGCTCACTCACTACGCTCCATAACAACACTATTGCTGAATGTAGTATATAGTATCGGAACAAAAAGAAAAGCGGATGTGTGGTCCTTACTCCCTCGTTCCCCTAAATGACGAATTATCGTCAAGCTGCGTGTGGCTATGCGCGGCTGCCGCTTCAGCCATGTGCGAGCGTGCCGAGGCAGGTATTTGCCGAGCGAGCCGTTTCTGTTCACAAAACATCCAGACCGGTATTTTCCTGACGTGTCACGTGCACGAGAAGCAGCAACATTCACAGTGACTTTACAACTAGTATCCTAGAAAACTACACTATTAATGCGTTGGTGTATAAATAAATTGCTTCTTTTTATTAGAATGCAGTCTGGATTGAAACTTACAGTAAGTGAAATTTGAAGGCTTCAAAGATGCAATAAACAAATTTTACCTAGATTACAAAGGAGGAGCTAGAATTCTTAGAATCATTAATTGAGCCAAGTGAATAATGGGCTATTTCATTTACTGTAAGATGCTGTAACTTCAAGATTTATGGCAATTGCTGAATTGCGTACTAGCCTGCAACACCTTTTTCGTGTTTCAAAACAATCTATTTAGAGAAAAATACCAGATTTTATTGATGCATTATGCTAAGCTCTACAAGAATAGGTAAAGATAAGGAAGTATCAGTTTTTTATCAATCTTTACATTGTTATTCAATTTTGACATTATTGGCGAGATCTTAATTCTTACATAGGTAAAATTTATTGAGCTAATAATGTCATTTATCGATTTTATAGATTCATTTATCTTAGATTGGTTGTAGTGACATTGGAGGAGATTCAGTTTCAATCTACACATTTGCTATTCCACAAAAACACTGCGCGCGAGCCAACCGGTGGGCTCTCAGCGCGGCAAGCTCGAGTCGCCTTGTGAACCAACGGCGGCCACCACACGAGGCAACTTGAACACTGACACCCCGTCTCAATTGCGCGCGAGCCAAGCAGTGGGCTCGTTGTGCGGCATGCTCGAGTCGCCTCGCGAGACAACGGCGGCTGCCGCGCGAGGCAACTCGAATACAGACACCGCGTCTAAATTGCGCGCGAGCAAAGCAGTGGGCTCGCTGCCTGGCACGCTCGAGTTGCCTCGCAGGCCAACAGCGACTGCCGCGCGAGGCAATGTTCGAGGGTAGTGGATATGCAGCTTTAGGCGAAATAACTTCACTCCACTACAAAATTAAAGTTTGATTACTATCTCAGAGTGCGGCAGCCAGCAAACCTACTACCATTTCGAAATATGTTTTGCAGTAATCGCTACCGAGTGTGGTGGCATCGAATTGAGGAGGTCGCGGGGTTTGAATCGCCGTTCGGGCACCAAGATTTGGTTTTTCCATTATTTACCCAAATCACTGCTACATAATGCTGGTATGGTTCCTTCAAATGATTATGGCCGAATTTCTTCCCAAAGTTTTTTTTTTGCGATTTCATTGCTCCCAGCTGAAGGCTGGAGGCGGGCTGCTGGAGGATCACAGAGATTATTTTCAGCCTGCTACACTATGGGGAGGGAGGGAGGATGGAAGGTCGGCCATAGCCTTGTTGGGAACCATACCAGCATTTGCCTAGAGTGACTGAGGAAAACCACAGAAAACCTCAGCGAGGATGACCGAACTGGGTTTGACCCCGGTCCTCCCGAATGGCAAGTAGCAGTGCGAATTCGCAGTGCTCAAGCCACTTCCCAAAGTGGTTTCTTGCGTCTAATGACATAGACGTCTATGGAACGTAGTAATAAGTAAAAAAGAATTTAGTGGTGCTATAAATTACACGAATATTGTAAGGGTAAAACGAAAGTGCACCATATTTAATATGACTTTTACTTATAGCGATTATTTTTATAATGTATTTATAACCGATTTAAAAACTCAAATGACTAATATTAAAACATTTCTGACATATACATAAATCAAATCAACAATTGCAATTAGCCCTTTGACTGCTGTAGACGCGTTAACGCGCGTGGCTACTACTGCGCCCAGGTGCTCTAGACGTGTTTACGCGCGCCCTTGTTCCTCCTGGGCCGCTCGGGTCCCTGTGTGCTCTGCACGTGTTAACGCCCAAGCCTGACGGTCAAGGCAGGTAGCCGTATTTCCACCCCGGCTGGTTAATTGCTTTCCGACATTCGGCCCGTGAGCATTTGCCGCTGCGATCTTATTTGTGTTGCTATTTTTATTTTAGTTTTCACTAAAAAAATTGCTCACCTTCATGTATGTACAGAGGAAGAAATCATGGAGATTCTTAGTAACAGCGACTGTGAGAATGATCTCTTCG